>JAOWBG010209819.1:0-10084 GCA_028566255.1 Geranium maculatum
GGTATAAGCTACGAGTCGGAGAAGAAAGAACATTGTTGGCGGAGAAGGGGCAACCTCGTATTTTCATTTTTTGAAGGGTGTGTTTGTCATTTTTGAAATTTTGATCAAAAAATAAATTTGTGTTGTTGAGAAATAACATAAATTTACACCGTTTAGTAAATGAATAATTCCATAAAACACCCCTTAAAATAGTCAGAATCTCACATAACACTCTTTAGAATTATTCTTCTCCCTAACACTCCATTAGTTTGACAATTTTCTCACTTAGACTTTTTTCATTTGCCTCCGTCCATCTCTATCAAAAGTTAAGGTTAAAAAGAGGTTAAAAAGATAAAAATGTCCTCAGTTGAGCTCGTTTGATCCAAATTTGTTATTCTTTTTTTCTTGTTCTCTCTCTACTCAGTCACATCTCGATTCACTCTCTCCCTACCCCTCTCTCTCTCTATTCATACATACATGCATACATATATTCACTATATCTACTGGAAAAGTACTAATTGGCCCCTCCATGTACGGAGGCTCCTCCAAGCTTGGCCGCAGCGGCGGCGCCACCGCGCGGGGAGGTAGCGCTAAAGCGCCCCCATTCCTCGTTCCTTCTTCCCTCCAACTACTATTCCGGCAGATGAATCGCCGCCGGAGGATCTCACAACCGCCCCGGCTGGACCGGCTCGATGGCAGTGGCAGCGGAGGAGACCTTCAACCTCGTCCCCAGCAAGAGGCCTCTGGATTTCGGGATGATAATTAGGTTAGCGCCTGACCTCGTGGAGGAGATGAGGAGGTTGGAGTCGCAGGGCGAGACTCCGCGGATCAAATTCGACGCCCACGCGAAGAACACCGATGGGAATGTGAGTTTGTTGACGGGATTTGGATTGGGAGCTTGTTGTTTTTGTGGATTTGTTGGGCTTGTTTTGATGAAATTCGTCGTGGTTGGAGGGTTTGTTTGAAATGGGCAGTGCTTGTTTTCCCCAAATTATGGTTTTGTTTGGGGTTTGTGAGCAATGATTGTGAATTGAGGGGTTTGAACTGGGAACTGGCTGTTTTGTGCTGTTTGGTGGATTTATTGAGCTTGTTTGATGAAAATTTGTTGTGGTTGGAGGGTTTCTATGAATTGGGCAATGCTTGTTTTCCTCGAATTTTGGTTTTGTTTGGGTTTTATGAGCAATGGTTGTGAATTTAAGGGATTTGAACTGGGAATTGGTTGTTTTGTGGATTTATTGAGCTTGTTTGATGAAATTTGTTGTGGTGGGAGGGTTTCTATGAAATGGGCAGTGCTTGTTTTCCCCAAATTTTGATTTTGTTTGGGTTTTATGAGCAGTGATTGTGAATTGACATATTGGGTTTAGCTGATAAGATTCAACAAATGCTGCTTGAGGAGTTCATTGGAGCATAGCTTATCGTATTTGCATATTGGTTCCTTTAGGATATTGAGACTGAATAAGTCCTTGTCCATCCCCTAACCTAACCCCGAGTTGAAGGAGTGATTCTTCAAAGTAAGAACCGACAGTCAACTTTTGCAAGATGTTGATGTTCTGATACTCATTAAATTCTAAACTTTAAGTTCGATGTGTGTGAACACAGGAAGTTGTTCTTTGTTGTCTGATCTTACCTCCATGTTCCTTCTTAGATTAGATCTCGGTCATTGAAGTGCCAACTAACCTTTGATTGACATTTTACTATACATCAACATTTCATGTGGATTCAGGCTTTTAGCTTGTTTTTCAAGAAGTTATAACATTACATGTTTTATTACATCAGGTCATAGATGTTGGTGGGAAGGAGTTCAGATTTACATGGTCGCGAGAACTCCCCGACCTCTGTGACATATATGAACAACGGGAAAGTGGTGAAGACGGAAATGGTTTGCTTGTTGAATCTGGATCTGCCTGGCGTAAGGTGAACGTGCAGCGTGTTTTAGACGAATCAACTACGAACCATGTTAAAATGCGATCAGAGGAAGCTGAACGGAAGCTAAAATCACGCAAGTATGTTCTGTTATTGTTAACAACTGTGCCTCTCTATTTTTTGGATTAGTATGATCTAGTGATCATATTTTCATGCATAAGCATTTTATCCTTGACTTGCATTTTATTTTGTTGGTGGATGTGGATACGTCTGTTACTTTATTAAAAAAACATGTGCCCTTAGTTAGTTTTATCACCATTGCGCAATATGTTGGAACTTGTAGGACAGAGTTTGTTTGGTAGCATCCTCTTGTGGACATATAGCTTGTTGGTTCTTGTTATTTTGGACATAGATATAGGACTTTCAGAGTAGCTTTCTGCCACATACCTTTTCCTATTTGCGGAAAACCCTTAAAGTTTCAGATTGAGGTTTGAGCTGTGCTTGTAGTGTTTGATACGTCTGAAATTTTGCCATTGGCAAGTATATAACGTAATTTTAGTTTGGTCTCATTTCTTTGTTTTAGAAAGGATTTCAATAAGTTTGAATATTTGTATACCAGCTCTTAGGTCTCTTGAGGAATATGGTGGATTCTAAAGAAAGCATGCTGGACATTAATGCTTATGTTTTCATCATATCTACATTGTCGTGGATGGTTATACGTTCTGTCTTGGTGTCATTTAAGCTATTTGCAATACTATGAAAATAAACTAATAAATACATGGTTCTGTTGCTTCATAAGGTACTCCTGAGTCCTGAGTGAAAAATAGAACTTCATGTCTTCATCACTACTTGTTGCTGAACTCATGGTGATCGTGGTAATTAGATGTAATGTAACACATATGTCATAATTATCTGAACTTTAATATGATGGTTGTTAGATGACGAATTGCTGTCATGACTGTGGAGAAGGATATCCTTACCCGAGATGTTTTATATGTTTCTTGCCTCTAATTTTTTTTATTCACGATGACAGAGCTATTATTTTAGATCATGGGAACCCATCTATGAAGAGTCAAAAGAAGGCGTTAGCTGCTGTTGAGAGTAAGTTTTTTTTGTTCAGATATTTTGTTTTTCCCCTTTCTCTTACAATTAACAATTTTCTTCATTTTCTATTATTGAGATGTAAAGAAAGATGGATCGGTTTGAACTATATGAAAGCTTACGTATGGTTGCTAGTTAAGAAGTAATTGAAGCAGTATCTATAGGCTGTGGGCCTGTGGCACATAAATTAAGGCACTATTTTATGGCCAAAATCATTTATTTGGGGATTAGTTTAACAAGAGTCTTATATGAAATTTCATTCATGAGGTTCGATTAATCTTGAATCATTAATTCAGTAGTCATGAAATTGAATATATTGTATTTGTCGTGTTTACAGCTAACACATGGAGAAACATCAAACAAAAAAAAGAGCCTCCTATGAAAAAGCAGAAAGTTGAGCCGCCTCAAGGTAATCTGAGCACCCCTAGGATTATCAGGTTTTAGCATATATATATATATATTGTATACATTTTATTATTTCTGAACATGTATATCTCTATATGATCCGTGTAACACTACATGCAACTTACTGTTTTACTGTTAATTAAGTGCATTTGTATTCTGATTTCAGTTGGCAATTTCTCTTCTGCTCTATACTATTGCCTCCTTGACTTTACACAATTATTAGGAAACCCTGATTGACATATATATGGTTAAATGTATTGTTCAGTAGTTGAAACATTTATTGTTATAAGGGGATCTTTTGAACAATCAATGAGAATTAATCATCCAAAACGGGAAATTGACATCCATCTCCTAATAGTCATTTTCGGTATACTGTGACTCATTTTGAACTGAATTATTATTTTGTGTTATAGTAATACTAAACTGCCTCTAACCTTTGGCCGTAGGAGGCCCACCTAAACCCGTGATCAAACCTGTATTGGCCTCAACAACCGTTGCAAAGAGCAGACGTTCAGCTTCACCTCTGCCATCTCTTCCTGGTCAATTTGGTTCTCCCGCATCTCCATTCGGGGCTGCAAAAATCGCCAAGAGTCATTTGAGTATAGAAGAGATTATGCCCTCACAGATGACAAATAAAGAGACTGCTACGAGCTCTGAGAAAGAAATCCCGAGCAAGGCACGAGAAACACCAGTCCACAAGGGAAACGTTGGAGCCAAACCAAAGGATCTGCAGAGTCTGTTGATTACTCTACTCACAGAGAACCCTAAGGGGATGAGCTTAAAGGTAAGCACGACAGTTGAAATGAAACACTTGCCATGTTTTAGTCCCATCTCAATTTACTATTTCATGTTCAATGATTTTCTATTTTATTCCCTTGGGAGAATTTTAGAAATGGGTACTTTAAGTATTTTTTTTGTTTGTCCACAAGTAGTATCCAAAACGATTTTGGTTCAGGAATGGTACCCTCAGAGTATCTATTTTGTTCAAGTTTGGTCCCTTTCATAATTGAATAGTTTTTTTTTAGAACTTAATTGAATAGTTAACTTAGCTTACATTAATTTTGTAATTAAAAACATTTATTTTGCCGACATGTCATTAAAAATATATAATGTGAGTATCAAACATGAACAAAATACCTAAAGTTAGTTTCAAGCCATCAATTGTTAATAGAAACACCAAACCTCGTCAAAATTGTATACTTAGGATACCAAACCTAAATAAAATGGATATTTTTGGGTACTACTTGCGAACATAAAACATTTCTGATACTGTTTCTGAACAGAATTGATACCCTGGGTTTATAAATTTCTCTTTTCCTTTTTAGTTTGTTGTTCAGTCATGTTTCTGTATAATCATTGTCAGTAATAGTTTATTTGCTTGCACTCATTGCTTCCCTCCTCCCTATAGGCATTGGAGAAAGCTGTTGGAGATACAATTCCCAACTCCGCAAAGAAGATTGAGCCCGTCATAAAAAAGGTAATTGGCAGAATGCATTTGTCTTAAGAACGTTCAATGTTGTGATTTTATGTCTTATTATTTATTCCTGAATACCAGATTGCAACTTTTCAAGCTCCGGGAAGATATATCTTGAAACCAGGGGTGGATGAAAGCTTCAGGAAGCCCTCATCTGATAGTGGAAGGTATCATCCATTCTTTTTGACCGTAGCCTCAAAACTGCCTTTTATACTGTAAAACATCCTTCGAGCAGCCAGTAAAAAGGAAGTAGTAAAATTATTGCGTCAAAATTTTAGTGTCACAGTAAGTCAGGAGGAAGGGATTTCTCTTTAAAAATGCTGTAGTAACAGAGTTGAGGCCAGTCAAATTATATTGTCATAAAGGGTATTTTATACTGTAAAATATCCTTCGAGCTTGCATGATTTTAGATATAGGATTTTTCTGTTAGGTGGTTTTATTTTCAATTTACGTAGAGATGTTGAATATCTTAATTTTTGTTGCGCCTTCGTCTTTTACTTAGATAGTTCATAGAAATTGTAGGTACCGTTATTATGAGTTCTATGTCATTTAATTTCTCTTGAATATAATAAACCTTTTTCTGAACTTCATAAAAACTTACACGAATATTTCCGTATTTGATATGCATCTTTATTTTCTACTTCTTGAGATAAGCTTGGTTTAGCGTAAACCATATCGTATAACCTTTATTTTTCACCATCCTAGAATCATATGGCTTCCTATTTGAGTGCATGTTGATGAGTTTAGACTGTTGCTTGGTGATCCCAGTTCTCCCGAAGACACCCGTCACCAGACATCTGCTCCTGAAGTCGATGAGAAACGTGCCCCTGAAGACAAATATGATCAAACACCTGCTCGAGAATTAAGTTTCGATGGAACAGTCCCTACTGGTGCATTGGAAGACGAATTAAATTTATCAGAACATATTGATATTGATATCATTCAACATTCACCAAATTTGGGTGGCAATAGTGACCGGCGGGCTGGGAGCTCTAGCAGCGGTAGCGATAGTGACAGTGATAGCAGTGACAGTGGAAGCCATAGCAAAAGCAGAAGCCGAAGTCGAAGTCCAGCAGGCAGTGGAAGTGGGAGTAGTAGCGATAGTGAGAGCGATGCTTCTTCGAACAGCAAGGAGGGTTCGGATGAGGATGTGGATATTATGACTAGTGACGATGACAAGGACCCGAAGCCTAAATCACAAGGCACTCCTGATGGTAATGCTGTCCGAAACGGATTTGATGAGAAGCAAGATGCTCGGGGACGTGATGCTGTTGGGGTTCTCGAGAAAGACTTACCTGGCGAGAGCCATGAAACCAAATTCACGCCAACTGATCGCGATGAGTCTCGGGATTGCCAAAACATTATAGAAAGATTGTTTGAAGACGAAGAAAATACTCGGGACGGTTTCAAGCTCGAGAAGTGTGCCAGCTCCGAAAGGATATCGAAAGGAAAGTCAAGACGGGGTTCTGATTCAAATCACGTTGACCGGAAATCCGAACACGCAAAGAGGTTAAAACCCGAGAGCCTGGCTCAACTGCCACAGAGTCCTCACGTCTCATCTCCTTGCGCCGTGGCTGCGAAACCTAGTTCTGACTTTAACCGGTTAGGTCAGATGTCCGATAACCTAACTGATAAGCATCCCGAGATCTTAGGACAAGGTCGTAAATATTCTGGCAAGAGCTCCCATCAAGGCAGTGGGGGAAGTAAATATCCATTGCCCTCAGACTCCCATTATCGCAAACACAACGATGTGGCCGGAAAGTTCAAGGAGTCTGGGGCGATCCCGATTCCAAACTCACATATCGGATTGTCCCCAAATAATAACCGACCTGCTACGAACAGGTCTCCTCTTGTTAACGGAAGGAACAGTACTCTCCAGAGAGAAGTCTCCGACTTGGAGTTGGGTGAGCTTCGTGAACCCACGCCCGAACAACCTCCCCCTAAAAAGCAATTTGAAAGAAAAAGTTCATTTAAACAGTCGGAGAACAGACTCAACAGTTCGGAAAACTGGAATTCGGATTCCCACGGAGGAAAATCTATCGGAAGGACGACTTTAGACTCAAATTACAATTCTGTTGAAGATCTAACAAGGCCTCATCACCGGGTTTTGCCGTCTCAAGGGCAGAGTGCTTCAAGAGCGGATCATGCTGAAGCCGGGCCCCAAATCAACAAACCTAGACAAAATGAACCTGCGGTTGTTCAAGGAATCGGCATAGAGGGATACGGAGAAAGCCACAAGAAAGCGCCTTCTTCTGCACCACAGAATCGTCATATTGGAAGAGAACCTTTATCCAACTGTCCATACTCTAAATACGAAAAGGATAATCCAGAGCTCAAGGGCCCAATAAAGGATTTCTCTCAGTAAGTGGTCTTTCTAGTACACATTACACTTGATGTCATTCACTTTAAATAAACCTTTCCATTGTTTCTTTAGAATCTCCGTCGTCTGACTTCTTCACTTCTGGGTTAATCATTAGGTACAATGAGTACGTGCAAGAGTATCGTGAAAAATACGATAGTTATTGCTCATTGAACAAGATCCTCGAGAGTGACAGGTACCGTAAGATTCCCTTACTCCATGCTTAAGGTGTATCGTTGTTTTTTTTATCAACAATGAAAATGATTTATTGCTCCGTAAAAATGAGGAAACAGAAAATACAAAATTCAAATGCAAAATCTAAGAAAGTTTATAGCTAAATCTAATTCGAAAAACAAAGGCAAAACCCGAGAACAAAATAATACAAATGAAACTCCCAAACCCCCCTAAACAAGCAGAGAGGCTGTTGAATATGATCTGGAGCAGAACGATGCATAGATTAGGTGTATCGTAGCTTTTTAATTCTTATTTCTTGATACGATGAATTTTGTGTGTGTATATGTTTGCTGTTTTCGTTTAAAACAACCCAATCCTTCTTGAATGTAGGGTCGAGTTCCAAAAATTCGGGAAGGACCTTGCATTTGCAAAAGACAGGGATATGGATAGATATCGCAATATCTTGTTGAAGTTAAATGAATCTTATCAGCAGTGTGGTGAGGTACATTTTTCACCCTACTTTTCTTATATAGTTTTAAGAAACTGAAAATCTTGCCACCATCCTCTTTGTCAGATACTTTTATATCAATATTAGCTCTGTACGTATTGTCCATTTTATGTTGCAAACAAATTTATATTTATAAAGTATCACACATCCAAATCAGTGCTCTTAAACGCTAGGCGATAGTCGGTTGAATAGGTACCCCAGGGATTAATCGGATTTGTATTTCTCACTTTCTTAAAAAAAACTTTATTCAATAAATTGTTATATATGCGCAATTAAATTATGAATTATACTATATAAAAGCAATAATAATCAATATTCTAGATATGAAAATTAATATTCTAATATTTATTACATCATTTCTTTAAAAATAATAAAAATACCAATTAGTATAAATTGTTTTATTTTTTTGAATCAATTTCTTTTTTGTTTTTACTTAAATCCTTCTGGAACCGCCTTGATCTGCCTAGCCGACTTAAACCGTCCAATTATATGAAAGCAGGTCGGTGTTCTAAAAATCCCTGCCTAGCCCGATTTGTAGAACTCTGATTATAATTGTAGGCATATATAGAGGCTACTTAAGGTTGCTCAACCACATGCAAATATTACTCCATATTGTGTGTGAATTGTTTAATCTGTTTGAACTTTCGAACTAGTGAATGATGATGGTTTGCAGAATAACACGATAGGTGCATGTAAAAAAAAATATTAGAAAGCAATATCACGATATTCTTCTCTTGCTCTTGTGAGTAGTTACCGAATTACTTTTACTAACCGATCAGCTACAAGAAACTTAATATTTAGATGTGCTGATATTTAGTTTCATGCTTTCCACTTATTTAACTAGACGTGTCGGTACGTGTCGGTACGAGGTCCTGATTTTATAAAAATAGGACCTTTCAAGTTTGTCCAAACTTGTATATGTCAATATTATTGAATTTTGACTCAGCTAGAAATGTTTCTTGCAGAGACATAAACGGCTGAAGAAAATCTTCATCGTGCTGCACGAAGAACTAAAGGTAAATTCATCAAAACGTTACTAGATTTCTGAGTTCTTACTCGTTCTGAGCAAATTTAAGTTTTTGATCATTCAAGCAAAGAAGCTCTATAGCATTTCTTGAGCTTTACTTGTGCACACTTTCTTCTCTCTGCAGCACCTTAAACATAGGATTAAGGATTATGCAGTTTCGTGCACGAAAGACTGAAACATTGTGGACTCCTCGTGAACACCAGCCATCGATAGATGGAAGCCTCCTTGTGTTGATTCTCAAATCTTCAAGCGTGTTACATATAGATATTTTCGAACTAGAAGTTGTAATTGTTATATATAGATATGATTTTGGCCCCAATTTTTTGAATGAGAGGTTGTAACATTTCTTGATAGATGATGATTTTGGCAATCGATTTGTTAAATAATATGCTAATACCAAGTCTTAGGTATGTTAGAATAGTCAATTAATATTAGGGTTTCTTATGAGTATTATGTTTCTGTAATTAGTTTATTTTCTATTATTCCATGTACAAAGAAACTTCTTGTTGTAATTTACAATAAAATATTCATCAATAATTTAATTATATTTTAGAAATTCAACATGATATTAAAACCAGTTTATTTAATCGGTATTATGTGTTAAATAAAAGATAGAGAAAATGACGTTTACTACACTTAGCTATAGTCAATTCTCAATTTATTATTTTTTTTCTTTTATTGGTACCCTAACTTCCATTTTCATTCTCATTCCATTGACGTCGTTAAATTCTACCTTTAAAATCATATAAAATGACAATTTTATCCTTAAATCTTTATTACATTTATAAATTTATGCCATCATGGCAAGTCGGTTGTCTCCAGTGATGCGCTCTGGCGTAAAACCACTATCTACGTCTATACTCCTCTCTATGATTAGTGTTGGTTTTAAAATGTTTGTTTGTGTTTGGAATTTTGGTTTCAGTCTTTTTGCTTTTGGCGTTATCATTGGGTTTAAGATTTTTGCATGTTTTAGGAATAATAATAGTACAGAGGTAGCCTCATTAAGAGAGAGTACAGTTGGAGTGTATCACTTGAGACAACTCGCTTACCCTAATAAAATAAATTTAATAAAAAATTAGGGGTACATAAGGGGAGGACCAATAGCAAAAGTCCGAAGAGTAGATACATAAGCAAGAGTAAGAACAGGTTTACCAAGGGATAATGTTATAACTGTGGTCTAAAAAGACATTAAAA
>JAOWBG010210930.1:0-25165 GCA_028566255.1 Geranium maculatum
CCCATCAATTACGAAGAGTTCCGGCGAACCTAGCGTTTCGTTCCTTGGTTTAGAGGTAAATGATCCTCCCGGGCATCAATCCATCCAATGATTTCGATAAATATGTTACAGTTGAGGGATCCTGCGCTATGGCCTGGGCCCAACTTTCTCCATCTTTCAAGAAAATCAATGTGGACGCGGAGTCTTCAACAAGGAGATCAAAAACAAGGAGATCAAACCTGACTTCTCTATATACGATAAAAGACTAGAGTCAAACTTGAAGAAAGAGAGAGAGTAGCCAGTTTATCCGAGAGATGCCGGAAAGAGGTTATGATTGTATTCTATTCCGATGGATTTCTTGCTTAAGAAACTAGATTGAATACTGAAGAAACTGAAGAAACAGGATTTGTTGCTTAGCTTGAGAAGGATAGAAAGGTTTTACACTATGCTGGCTCTAGAAAGTGAGACATTTTAGATCTTGTTACCTAGGTTTAAAAAGGGAGAAATTACAAGGTGAGGAAACAAAGAGCTTTTTTGAGGATTTCTTACTTAATTAGCTGGATTTAATGCTTACTTTAGAAATAAACACCTCTTTGAGAAAAGACCGAGGTTTGAAGTACAAGGTTCGGAGATGCTCGACTTTAAGGAGAGGTTCGAAGAGCAAGGTTGTTAAATCTTGGTTTTTATTCCTTGGTCAAATATAAAATGCAAGAGTAAGATCACAAATACTACAAATTTGCTAGGTTTTCCACTAGGCTAGCATAAACTTTCAAATGCTATCTGCTATCACCAGCTTAAGCGAGAGTAGCAGGTTTTTCTGAGAGATTTCTTTTCTTTCTTTGATAACTTTTCTTAAAACAATTCAAACAATTCTAACAATCTTGGTACCCGGTCATACAAACAATCCTAGAGATCACTTTCCCTAGGTAGCCGAGTATTGCTTTTCTATTCTTACGTCTATTGCTTTCCCCGGTCATACATACAATCTGATAGACGAAGAAACTAAGCTAAGAAAAGCTAAACAATCCAAATCTTATTCCCGATAGTCTTTCTTAACCTCTGCAACAGTCGAAAGAACCTAAAATAGAATAGAATAGAATAGAATAGAAAGGTTTTACTAGAGTATTTCTTAACCTACCTCTTAGGCAGTCGAATCTAACTCAAAAGAGCTCTTCCGGGAAACCCTCTTCCTCCCCATAACGAGTAACTGTTTTATCTTCCTCTGCAACAGAAAAATCAAACGAAGAGTAAGCTTTTCAAACCTCGGTATTTCTAGCTGAATTAGACAAATCTGAATTAGACAATACTGAATCTTCTATCCTAGCTGCAGAAAGTTAGAACAGAGTAGGAAAAGTATTTATATGAATACCCGGGGTTCGGGTTCGAATGACCTTCCCCAGAAAGTGAAACTTGAGCTTACGAAACAGGTACTTTAGAAACGGGATTTCTAGCTGCTTACTTTAGAACTGGATTTCTAGTTGCTTACTTAGTTGGATTTCTTACTTGATTTGATTGATTTGCTAACTTTTCTTTCTTTTCTGACTTTACAGAAGGAAAAAAGAGTTCAAATTGAGATGAGGAAAGACTTTGTTTGAGTAGCTGGTTTATCCGATAGATTGATTTTCTTTGTACGAAGTTCTCGAACGAACCCTCTACCTCAGCCGGTAGAGCAAATCAATTACGAAGAGGTTTCCTTTTCTATGATTTGTTTGATTTGTTGAGAAACAGGATTAGCTGTATTAAATGCTTACTCGAGAAAGAATTACCTCTCATCAGTCGAGTCTTAAAGACCTCTCGCTAAAGAAAGTCACTTTGTACCAGAAAACGATCCCACAAACAAAGGAAGGAAGCTAGTTTGAAAGGCAAGGTTTCGGTGGAAAAGGTATTGATTGTAAGTGTAAGTGTAAGTGTAAGTGTAAGCTAGGTGCCCGGACAGAAAGACAATCTCTAGAAAGAAAAGGAAGGGATTGAAAAGAAAACAAAGAGCTAAGCTTTTACTATTTGTTGGATTTCTTACAAGATTGAATGCTTGAGAAACTGGAGAAACAGCAGAAACTGGATGAGCTGGATTAGTTTGATTTGTTTGATTTGTTGCTTCAGAAACAAGATTGAATACTTCATATACTTAATAAACTTAAGAAACTGGAACTAAAGAAACTGGATTTGTTGTCATGCTAACTTCAGAAACAGTTGCTGAAGCTGAAGGTCTAACGAACCTTTCCTCTACAGCCCAGTCTTATAACTTATAACTATCCAATCAAACTAGAAATGAGAGGGATGAAAAGCACCTTAAATGAGACTCATGGGATGGTCCAACTAAAGGGTATGGATATGGCTATAAAGTACACTAGAATTGCCTCTTAGTGCATTTGACGTAATGATATGCATGGTTCTAGGCTCATTGTTCCATACTTTAGCCATCCTTATTAAATAAACCTTCTCAAAGACCAAGCAACTAGAGTCAAGCGAAAGGGATGTTTCTTTCTCTACTCTTTAAGAGGGGTTTTTGGTACCTTAAATGAGACTCATGGTGGGTTGGTTCTCTCGTAAATCCTAATATATCGAATGTAAATCAATCTATAATTGCCTTAGAGACAGGATCCTTCCTTCCTTAGTTTACCATCGAATACGAATACTACGGTTGCCACAAGATCAGAAGATAGGGAGTTGGAAGAGAGCAGAGCTGTTTCTATTTGTTAATTTCATGCCAAGAGAGCTGTTTTAGGGTTTCCTATCTCGAATAAAATGAAGAGGGAGAGACTCGGACTCGAACGCAGTGAAGAGGGTTTCTAGCTTACTTTAGAACTGAAGAAACTGGATTAGTAAATGAGTCCAGAAACAGTATTTCTAGCTTCAGAAACTAGTTGCTTAGAGGAAATCCAATCCTATCCTATTTCGTTCGACAAGACTCAAACTTCTATCCTAGCTTCTTCTTCTGCTTCTGCTTCTTCCTTTCTTCGCTTGTTTTGTTGAGAAACCTCAGCTAAAGCCCAAGCATCTCCAAACCTCTCCCGTCCCTGTCGAGCGTTTTCAAACCTTGTTAAAGATTCCCTAGGTTAGGTCTCCGAACCAAGGTATTTATATCCTAAGTGTTTTGTTTCCTATTCCGCTTGGTTCACTGAAACTAATAGAGTAAAGTAATCGGAATGTTCCCCTTGCTTGCCCTCTTTCTAAGTGTTTTTATCCCTTGTATTTCACATAAATGTTAGATCTCTAAATTAGAGGTATTTTTGGCACCTGAAATGATACTTATGGGGAATACCTGCCTTACTCAAGGGTCCTCAGATGGCGAGAAAGTACACGCAAATGTCCTTTTATATCCTTTGAGACAGGTCTAAACGAACCTAGGGTTGCCGAAGTATCTTCTGATCCAGAGTTTGACTATCCTATCCCATGGCTGTCACTTTCGACAACAGAGACAGAGGCAACCAACTCAAATAGAACAAGAAATGAATTCCTCTTCGACAGTCGAATCAAACTCTGCATTTCACTCTTTTCTTTCTTTTATTTCAGATTTCTTTGATTAATTACTTGCTTGAGAAACTTTCTTTAATGCTAGAAAAACTGGATTTATAGCTTACATTCGTTAAGAAACAGGATTTGTTGCTTGAGAAACTAAATAAACTTGATTTCTAGCTTTCTTAAGAAATAGTTGATTTCATGCTTACTTATAGAAAAGACCAAGCGTTGAGAAACCTCTCCTTACAGTCGAGCATCTTCTTTCCTCTTCACTCCGTTCGAGATTAACCTAGGATTTGGTCGAGTAAGATCTCAAATACGATAAATTTCCTAACTTTTATCTAAAATACTACAAAATAATGAGGTTTTACCTTAGGCAAAATAGCGGATCAAGATAGAAAATACTACAAAATAATGAACTTTTGGCCTATACTGGCATAAACTTTTGACAATTGAGATGCGGCTTATCAAGAGTTAGTTGCCTTGCCCTCTCGTTTTACTCGAGAAAGAAATCCCTCTCTCTAAGTGTTTTTATCCCTTAGGTCTACGAACCTAGGTGTTAATAAACCCGCGGCTCAAAGAAACCTTGTTTTTTCTCCCGTCGAGTAAGGAAAGGAGTAGCGCTTTTTCGTCTATACTATATAGGTACCCGGGCATCCATCCAATCAATTAGAATATTTGAAGTACCTTTTCCTTGATGTCTTTCCGAGTTAGTAGAAATGGGCAATTGACTACCGAAAATACGGGGAAAACGCAAAGAATTGTCTCGTTTTCAAGACGATATAATAATTACATAATATACGATATTAACCTCTTGACTCTCAAAAAGATCGGGTTATGACTGACTTTTACTAAGGAAAGTCAGGTTTTGCCCCATGCTAGATGCCAGTTTTTCAAGATAATTGATTGATTTAGAGTTGATAATTGTCTCATTTCAGGATTAAATAGGAAAAGAGATGCACTAAACTAAGAATAAGAAGTAGTACAAATTAGTTGCTTACTTAAGAAATAAACACCTCTTTGGGGATTTCATGCTTACAGGATTAGCTTTATTTCTAGCTTTCTTTTAACTCGAGTAACTGTTTTCTAAACCTCTGTGACCGTCGAATCAAACTATAATAGCTCTCTTTCTCCCTCATAACTTCGTTTTTCTTCGTTCGAGATAATAACCTCTGAAATAACCTCTTCAAAAGAGAAGCAAAAAGCAACCTATTAGTTTGACTCTTCTGCGGAATACCTCTTCGAGCAAGAGAAATGGATAGCAGTCCATTCGAAAGCTTTGTTTAATACCTCTTCGAAAGCTTAATACCTCAGAGAAAGAAATACCTCAGAGAAAGTAGAATCAAACGAAGAGTTTCCCTCTTTATAGAAATAACCTATCTTTTCAGTAGAGAAAGAAATGGAAGTAGAGATAAAAACATTCCTATCTGAGAAGTCGAGTAGTAAGGAGTAGCGCTTTTTCCCCAAAGTCTATGTCTATCGCTTATCCCGGGCATATATACAATCTCAACAAAGAAAAGTTATCTGAAAGATAAGTTATCAAATCAAGTAAGAAATCCAACTAAGCACCTTTTTCTTAAGTTTTCAGAAAATCCAACAAATCAAGTTTCTTAAGCTAGAAAGAAAGTTTCTCTTTGCCTCTTGTCTCAATTTATTCCTATTAAAGCAAAGAAATTAGAAACAAAGCAAAGCAAAGCAAAGCTAAGAAAATCAAGAAAAGATAAGTTAGCAAAAGTGAGGAAATTTGTCTTTCTATCTGAATCTGACTCGCCAAGGTCTCCAAACCTTGTACTTTAATCCTCGGTTTCAAAACACAAAGATCTTTGAGCAAAGGGAGCGGCATAACTTTCAACAAAAGTTAGCAAATTGATAGTATTTTCGATCTTACTCGACTGATAAAGAGAGGGAATACGGGCTTCTTTCGGAGAGGTATGTTTCTTTCGGAGAGGTTTATCAATGCTCGACTGACAAGGAGAGGGATTAAATAAAGTTTCTTTTGTTTCGTAAGCTCCGTAAGCTCAAGTTTCTAAAGCACCTGTTTCGTAAGCCTGAAATCAAGTTTATGAAGTTTCGTAAGCTCCTGTTTCAAAACCTTACTCTTCGTTTTCTTATACTGCATTTGAGGATTTCCCTAACTCTAGGGTTTCCCATGCTCGAACGGAGTGAAGAGGGAATAAGATTTGTCTTGTTTTGCTTCTTCGTCTCCCTCCTTAAAGCCAGGGCTACTAAAACTCTTTCCAGCATATTGCTTTTCCTATTTTATCCTGAAATTACAAACAAAGAAAAGAAATAAAACAAAGAAAATCAATCAAATCAAGCTAAGAAATCAAAGAAATCAAACACAGAAATAAAAGTTAGCAAATTAGTCGTATTTGTTCCTCGACCAAAACCAAGGTTATAAGAGGTTCGTTAGACAAAGGAAGGAAGGAAGACCCGTTTCTCAAGTAAGCGTGAAAGAAAGTTTCTTTAGTTCTAAAGTAAGCTTGTTTTCCAGCTAAGCAAAGAAAAAGAAAGCATGAAATACGAGAGTGAAACCTATCTCTTTCTACAGTTCCGGGGGATGAAACATAAGTTATTCGAGTGAAACCTTACTAAGAGTTTGATTATACTGTAGCTGTAGCAGAGGTTATTTATATCTCAAGTAAAACGCAGAGGAGCGAAGTACAAGTGTTGTTAAACCTCTCCCTACGGTCGAGCACCCCCGGACCTTGGTTATTTAAGACTCGAGTAAAACGGTAAAGAGGTATTTAGTTCTAGCTAGAAATCCAGCCTTCCTTGAATATTGAATATGAAAACCAAACAAGCCAGTTTCTCAACTAAATCAGTAAGCTATACATCCTTTTTCTTAAGAAAGCTAGACTAGAAATCCTGCTAATTCAGTAAGAAATCCAGAAAAGAAATCCAGAAAAGCAATAAATCCAGTTTCTAAACTAATCAAGCTAAGCAACAAAGAAAAGGAAACAAATCAAATAAATCTCTCGTAAAAACCCTCCTCTTCGTTTGACTCTCGCTCTTTCCTAATTAATCTCCATTTGACTTTTCTGCAGCTAGCCTAGGTAAAAACCTAGCAACACCTAAGGGTGCTGAGTCTCTTTGCTAACTTTCTGCAGCTAGCCCAGTTGAAAAGCTTACTATTGCATTTTCGCTAGGTAGCTGAGTCTTGCTTTTCTATTTCTAGAGCCACCCATATGGAAAACCTTACAAATTAGTCTTTCTATCTTACTCTCCTTCTCAAGTCAAGAGGGCAAGGCAAGGGAGGGAAATGTCAAATGTCGTTCTTCGTCAGGTTCTTCGTTATGGGAAGGAAAACAAAGAGTAAGAGTGAGAAAGAGAGCTCTAAGAGGAACGAAGTAGCTCGACTGATAAGTTGAGGGTTTCCCAAGCTCTTTCGAAGTTGCAGCCAGATCTCAATTGTTGAAAGTGAGAGCCAGGATAGAAGAAGATTTCCAGGAATAAGAAAACAAAGCTAAGAAAAGCTAAGAAATCAAATCAATTAAAGAAAAGAAAGAAAAGATTCGGATCAGAAGGATCAGAATCGAACTCGAACTAGAACTCAGTTTTTTACTCAGTTTTTAGGTTAAGAAAGACGGGAGAGCTCTTTGAGGTGTTTATTTCTCGACCAGCGGGAAGAGGAAAACAGTTACTCGAACAAAGTGAAGAGGACAGACGAGAGGTAATTCTTTCTCAACAAATCCAGTTTATCCAGCTCCTGTTTCTCTAGTTTATCAAGTTTCTGCTAAGCCAGCTAAGCAAGTTTCTTTAGTTTCTCCTGTTTCTGCTAATCCTGTTTCTCAAGTTTCTTAAGAAAGAATGAAATTTGTACTAATTAATAAAGCATGAAATCAACAAATAGTAAAAGCTCTCACTCCGAAGGTGGAAGAGTTGCCTGAGCCTACCTTCCTTTCTTTTGTTCTGTCTTTGGGGAAAAAGCTCTTAGTTTTCTAATCCCCATTTGACTTTCCAGCATCTCCATTTGAAAGAAAGTTACAGCCAGCCACCCATGCAAAACCTAGAAACACCTTTTTACCGCTGTTTATTAACAGCGCGGGCTACAGACCTAGGGAACCTAATCTCGAATCTCTTTGCTAACTTTGTAGAGCCAGCCATAGGATAGGGCAACTCCCGATCAGAAGATTGATCTTGTGCCTAGTGATGGTCAACAAAAGGATCTCTAAGGCAATTAGCGAGGGATAAAAATGCAAGAAATGTGATTGACGAGGACCACCCATTAGTCTCATTTGCAGGTTTGCAAACCTCTCATTTCTAGTTTGATTGGATAGTTATAAGACTGGGCTGTAGAGGAATGAAAGAGCTCTACTTCAAAGATAGGGAATGCGGGAGAGCTATTTGAGTTTGATTCTACTGTCTCTGTTGCCTCTGTCTCTGTTGTTGAAAGTTACAGCCATAGGATAGGAAAACTCAACTCCGGATCAGAAGATCTTTAGGAAACCCTGGTATTAGATGGTAAACTAAGGAAGGATCCTGTATCAAAGGACTAATTCATGGACTGTATCGCCATTTTCCTACCTTT
This sequence comes from Geranium maculatum, assembly GCA_028566255.1. Classification (NCBI taxonomy): domain Eukaryota; kingdom Viridiplantae; phylum Streptophyta; class Magnoliopsida; order Geraniales; family Geraniaceae; genus Geranium; species Geranium maculatum. The sequence goes on from JAOWBG010210930.1 coordinate 7,970, forward strand.
TTTAGGATAAGGTATAGCTTGGTCTTGAAACGCGCGAAATAACGCATTTATGGAAAGTCTGGGCTTGGCTTTCATGCATTTGTTTTTATTTGCTAGGGAACTGCATTTCTTTGTTGGTTCGAAGATGCTCTCCTATCCTAAAAGGGGAGGTTCGTTAGACCTAGGGCCACAGTCCTTGGATTGGATAAAGAACTACCTTCAGCAACTGTTTCTGAAGTTAGCAAGAAATCAAGAAAAGCAACAAATCCAACAAATCCTGTTTCTGAAGTAAGAAATCCTCTTCGTAATTTGATTTGCTCATCCGCTAGGATGAGGGTTAGTTCGAGCTGCTTCGCTCCAGAAAATCAAGTACAAGTTTCTTAAGAAAGTGTTTCGTAAGCACCTGTTTCTCAAGAAAGCATAAAATCAAGTTTCTCAAACAGCTCTCTCTTTCCTCTTAGACAGAGCTAGGGAAATCCGGCATCTCTTTTTTCTATTTCTGCAGCTAGCGAGAAGTCTTCTTTTCCTTCAATTAGAAACAAAGCAAAGTTATCTATCGTAAAAACCTGCTACTCTCGCTGGTGATAGCATTAGAAAGTTGCTTCCACCCATGGTCCCCCAGGTGCTCGAGTGAAACGAAGAGGAAAGACATGTTCGGAATGGGAGGCCGTGATCATCACGGTGGCTGTGCGTCCCGCTGGAGAGGCGAGAGGGTGCTCCTTCATGCGCTTGTAGTGAACTCCCTTATCGCGTGATGGTGCTATGCGCTTCCAGCTTCCAGTAGGTGTGATTCACTACCTTCGCTACCTGGTGCGCTTGATGGGATCTATCTCACTAAGACCCATAGAAGGAAATGAAGGCTGAATCTGACTTGGCGATCTCACGCTTGTACTTTGATTTTCCTAACTGGTACAAAGGACTCCCATATCCATCTCTTTCACTTTAAGTAAGCTATCGTTGTAAAGAAGAGAGTGATTGGTGCTGAGCCAATTTTCATCTTCTTTTGATGTTCGGACCGAGCGCGTATAATTGAAATCTTCCATATCTTGTCTCTCCTGAGCGAGTACGTTTCGTGGTTACGTACACTACGTAAAAAGAGCACCAACTTGATCGACTATGAAGACCAAAGCTCCAGAGCGGGGTTCGCTTACCCTTCATCCATTAAAGAGCCCCACCAAAGAAGAAAGAGTGTGATTGAAGAAATCGGGAGAAGCCTATTTAGGGAGTGCAAGAAGTCTTGACAACCAGAGGAGAAGAAAGAACCTATGTTCCGAGGTTACAGAGAGAGGATTGATCAAACGATAGAAGGCGTAACCCTTCCACTCCCACGTACGTTCCGACATTCAAAGCATTGCTTATCAAATAACTAGACAAGACAGACTTGACGGGTAGAATCTACACCACTTCTTCCTTTCATTCTTCCTGTAGCCACACAGAGAAAAAATGCGATTGAGAATACAATAGACTAGCGACGAACGAGCGAAGGGCTTCCCTACGCCCAAAGATGCTTTTTGCCCAAGTGCACCCTAGGAGGAGAACCGGTTTTCGGGCATGCTTCCTTCTTTTGCTTCGTGAGCGGACTCTTTTTTATACTACCTCAACAAGGCTGATGTTATGACTAGAAAGAATAAGGGAGGGGTAGAGGGGAAGAGCGAACACACTTATACACGGAAGCTAAGTATAGAAGTGGAATCTCGGGTCAACTTGACCCTAACAAAACAAACTAGACTGAGTAAGCTATCTACCAGACCACTTTGACCTTTGTCTTATGTCTAGATACATATAATGAAGATATGAGGTTTTTTTTTCCAGGGGGCATACATCTCATTCATATACTTCCTTTGTTTCGCTATGGACTTTAGTTTGAGTAGGTTATGCCTTGAATTTCGTTTCGTACCGGGACGACTTAGCCCTTAATCTCTTTGAGGCTGCTGTTGAAGCGCTCATCTTCTCGTTGATTGAAGTAAGAAATTTGAAAGTTAGGCACTTCACGCGGATAGATGGTCAATGTTGGCTCGTTCTGCCTATGTAAAGCGAGGATGGTCTGCTAGCTCCTGCAGTAGCACAAGAGGGAGCCAACCTGAGATCCGCCCTAATCTCGTTCAAACTCCGAGCACCGGGTCTAGCTTAGGAGCTTTGGAGAAGCCCCTGGAGACTTATAAGCCCCTAAACCCACAACTCGAGCTGCAACACAGCTTCAAGGGTCCTTGCAGACCTGCGGTTCTTTCTCTAGGTGGGCTCTTGCTGTGAGCGAAGGTAAAGGACTCCCCGGTTCCCTGAGCATCCAATGCATTCTTGTCTCCAGCCTTTTGCTTTTGCACCTGCCTTGTGTTGCTAGGAAATGGCAAAGCCCGAGGCCTTCACCCCTGAACTAGACTCCGTTCCCTCTATATTCAATCAGAATCTTGCTGCATGAATGCACTGTCAGACCAGGAATGCAGTCAAGCGCTTTCTACTAAGTAAAGGAGTGATAGTGAGACAGAGAAGGCGGCTACTGCTACGGCGACAGATGTAGGAATGCTTGCTGCCAAGATCTCAGTATCTTTGTGTTGTGAGCGAGAAGACCCTCAATGGAATAGCAGCACAGCAATAATGGGAGGTTCCATAGTCCAGACCTTCCATAGGCCAGCAACCAATGGCTGCAGCGCAAACAATACATGATAACAAGGCACAGCACAATAAGGTCCGTCCCTCTCCTTTTAGTCGAGCATCTCCGAACCTTGTACTCCTCACCTTTGGTCGCTGGCCATTCGCCGGGAGTTTCGGGTTTCATACCGATATTTTAGCAACAAATCCAATAAATCGAAGTGTAGTACTTGGTGTATTGATCTTTTTTGGAAAGGGAGTGTGTGCGAGTTGTTTATTTCAAGAATAGGCCACTGCACTTTTTTTCTTGTGTTGTAACTAGGAAGAGGGATTTCTTTCTCTGTCTTTGAGGAATGAAATACTCGAACAAAGTGAAGAGGTTTTCCCTTGCTCGACTAAAAGGAGAGGTTTTGGTATTCCTTCAACTATTTCTTCCGGAGATTCGAGAAACGATGGAATAGGAAGACGTGTTTCCAGAACGAAGAAGCCAGAACGAAGAAGATAGGGGTTGATAAGGGGGGGTTAGCTTAGACAAGATTGGAATGGGCATAGAAAGAAAAGATGTATTTCTATATCAGATCGGCTAATGCTGTTGATGCATTCCACCAGTTTACTGAAGAATTATTGGTATATCTATCGGTCCAGCACGGATTGAAATAGGAGCCGGTTCGACAGGAAGCTTTTGTGCACCCAGGCGCGTAGCGGAACGAGATGAATACCGAGGTTAAACGAGCATCCCACACCCAAGCCCCTCTTCCTTTCAGTCGAGAAAGAAACCCCACATAGGTCTTCCCCGAAACCCCCCAGTAACTAAGGTAAACAACGTAGAAAAAGCACCCATTTCTGTACCGGTTCCGGAAGAGCGAAGAAAAAGGGGATGTTTTGTTAATGTTAATGTTAATAGGAAGAAGAAAGTGTTTAGAGCCGTAGTGATATAAACAAGAATACTCATCCGAGCCGCAGGAACATGTACATACGGAGAGAATTTCCACCTTGTTATCTAGTGGTGCTACCCGAAGACTTCAATTAATAGCTAATAGCCATCGCTGTTAAGAACAACCGAGATCCAATGAGAATTAGCGCGTAGCCCCTGGTCCTAGACATCAAAAAAGAAGGTTGTAATAAAGAAAGAGAAAGGGTGATTATAAGGAAAGGTAGGCTCTTAAGTAGGCTAGAGACACCTTCTGAGTTAGAGCTTATTCCTCTATCTAGGTGCCCGGGCATAAATACAATCCATTATTTCATTTTCTTTCGTGAAAAAGGAAAAGGCACTGGGTTACTTACGGAATCTCGAGGCCGTAGTCCGCCTCAGATGATTAGGCGGGGACAGGATTCTCACCAAGGAACAAAGTCGCTCGAACGAACCCTCTACCTCAGCCGGTAGAGCAAATGAATTACGAAGAGGTTCGTTTAGACCTTGTACTTCTCACCTACAATATTACCGTTATGAGCGTTTCAACCAATTCAACTAGTTGCCCCTACGGCTACCTTGTTACGAAGTAAGATTATGAACCCCAACTTTGAGAACGGGCAGGGGACTAGCCTCCTCTCCCACTTAGTGTTAGTGAGAAAAGAGTTCTATATCTATATAAGATTCCAGAAAAAACATGTATGTAACCCAAATTTAGACAAAAAAAATAGGATATAGTAAAGAAGGTAAAAAGAATGAATAAAGAAAAGAGGAAGTAACCGAAACTACGATTAAGATTCAAGTTTTGGATGAAACATATGGTATGGCACGCAAAGGAAGATTTCGACAAGACTTCTACTTTCTCGTAGTATAGATTACGCTTGGTTCACGGCTTCTCGTTAGTTGCCTCCCCCCTTTTTAGTATTAGTAACAAAAGAAACCAGTGGTACCTCGCAATTCAAAAGTCTCTCTACGGCGACGTAGGCGCTGACTTCACCTTACGCCTACGCCAAGAGTATCACTTTTCTTTTTTCAGAAGTACCAGAACAACTACAAGGGGTCGGGGGGAACACAGGAGTGCTTTCAAGCCCCTTCCACCCATACTTCAGACCAATGGCACAAGTTGTTGGTTATGGCGAATCAAAGCATGGAGCATCCGAACATAGAAAAAGAGGGATATATATAAAGAAAGTGTTAATAATGCTGCTATGGAAAAGTAATACCAAAACTTCGAATCGAAACTATTTAGCCCCTATCTTCTCGATTTCTTAGTTCATGGTCTTTTGTTGATTCTTTTCTTCTGCTTCCCCGGAGAAAGACTTTGACTTTTCTATTTTCTTTCATGGGATTTATTTCTCGAGTAAAACGAAGAGGGATTACTAGCTTTTCTATTCATACTTCAAAAACAGAGGAAGAAATAGAACCAATAGATACAAAGATTGTCCGAGGAAGAAAAACAGAGGTTCGAAGACGCTCTACTAAGAGGTTTCTCAACGCTTGGGATAAATTCCTTGGGCAAAATAGTGGAGTAAGATAGAAAATACGACAAATTTGCTAACTTTTGCATACGGCTGGCTCTAACTTGTAACATTCGAGATGCCGTTCCCTAGGGAAAACAGTAGAGTGAGGTTTTGCCCTATGCTAGCTCTAACTTTTTTCATTTTAGATCTTGCTACCTAGGGAAAAAGCAAGAGTAAGCTTTTGTCCCATGCTAGCTGCAGAAATAGAAGAAATAGAAAAAAGAAATGAGGTTCCCTAGGTATTTATCCCTAGCTCTGTATTTGAGGAATGAGTGAAAGAAAGAAAGAAAGAAAACGACTGAAAAGATGGACAGAGGGATGAAAGAACTCGAGTAAAAGGAGAGGGATGTTTCTATTTGTTGATTTCTAGCTTTCTTAATTAGTTGAATTTCATGCTTACTAAATTAGTTGCTTAGCATTAGTTGCTTAGCTTGAGAAAGAAATACCTCAACCCTTCCTCTTAGTTTCCCTCTCGTAATTCTTAACCTCTTCCTCTTAGACAGTCAAATCAAACGAAGAAGCAACAGTAGAATAAAACGAAGAGGTTGCTTTGCTTACTTAAGAAACTTGATTTATTGCTTTTCTTGAGAAACAGGATTAGCAGAAAAAGGTACTTGAGAAACCTTGGTCAGGGGCTGCCCAAGTGTGTCCTCACCTTGGTCTTTATGCCCTTGTGTTGAGAAACCAAGGACTGTGGCCCTTGCACTTCGTTCCTCTCCTCTCCTCTCCTCTTCGAATTCGAAAGAAATAGAAATGAATACCTCAAATAGCTACGGAAACCCTCAAACAGCAACAGCTCTCTCGTCAAACTCTTCGATATATGGCTGTAAGATGGAGTAGACCTCCTCTGAGAAGGTTCTAATTCAATACATCGTGCTCTAAGACTACAGGCAAGGAGCGGTAGCCACTCGACATTACAAAGCTTAATAGGAGAGAAAGCAACTCGCAATTTAAATAAGAAATAAGTGCTTGAAAGAAGCAGGTAAACGAAAGGAAAGGAGCAAGAAAACGTATGTGTCGCTTTAGCGCTAGGGCACTCATCCGTTGTTTGTTGCAGGTTATTTATATCTCGACTAAAAGGAGAGGAAAGAAAAGTCACTTCACTCCGGCATGAATAGCAGCCTATTCAATCATCCCTAGCTTGTTGAACTTTTCATAGAAAGCTGATTTTAGACAGTTTAAGGATAAATCCGGAAGACCTTCAGATCTAGGCTTGCTTCTTTTCCCTCGAATAGAGCCACCTACGAATGTTTGGGATCACTTCGCCCCTGAACCTTCAATCTCCTTGGGCTTTAAGGAAGTGGATGGAAAATCAAACCATAAGATGACTCGTACTTCGATCCCCTGGCACTTGGTTTTGAGCTCTCTATTTCTTATGGAGAGACAGCCCTTCCCTCTTTTATACACCATTCATCGCTCCAAGGTTTGCAAACCTAGGTTCGCAGACCTCATCCCGTGGGTTCTGCGGGAAAGGAGATAGGGAGAAGCACTGGCCGGTATTCGCTAGTTGGGGGCCAGCCGGGGATGGAATGCAATACTCATTTGGCTCGCCCTAATCTCCTGTCGAACTGGGAAACTTGGAAGGGAAGCTCAGCTTTCGTCCAATCGATGACGTGGTACTTCTTTCTCCATTCTTCTGGCCCTATCCACTCGACAAAATCCTTTCTCCTATCTGATCTACTCGACTATAAGGTATTCTTAATCGCTCTACTGCGAAGTAGAGGAGTGGGAAGCGAAGACCGTCTCATCAATCCAAAAGCATTCTTGTCCTACCTAAAGACAGGCACCTATTGGGAAGCGGGGAGGAAATGTATGGGACTTGGCTCTTAACGGCGAATGGTACAGGGGCAGGGCTCGGCTCTTAACTCATGCGGTAAGCTGGAGCTAATACCAGGGTAGCTTACTCTCCCCCATGTCTCCTAAATCCGAACTGCCGGCTTGGTGCGGTTTCGGAGATCCATGGATCAGAGGCGGTATCTGCCCGTGGCCCTTCGAGTGAAATCTCGCTTGGCCGCTCTGAGTCGAAGTGCTCTCCTGCAGCTAGATCTAGCTCAGCTTGATAGTTTCGTACTGACGGATCGTAATAACATAAACTTTTCGGAGTCTGGGTACCGACAGAAGTCAAGGAAAAGTGCCGGTGGGTTGCTCTTGCGTCTATTGCGAGACTTTTGGTCGGTTTCTTATCTAGAGCTAAACTGGCCTGAAGGAAGGGGGTTTGGTTCACGACTCTATAAATGAAAATCTTGATTTGAGTTCTTACCTACAGAAGCAGTTGCCCTTCTCTTACCCGGTGAGGGTGGCGCTTGTGAGTCAACGTTGAAACTTTCAATGTATGGATCATACCTTTTGCATCCTGGGACAGTAGCCCCAGGTACTGATGAAGTGACTCCCGGGTCGAGAAAGTGCTGGCAGAAAGGAACTCCCAAAGCATGGGGTTTCGCCGGGCGAAGCTCCTATCCCCAAAGGCTGTTGTCGGCATTTCCGCTCTTTGCATGTTAGCATTTTTACCTGACCCTTCGTCACTGCTTTCTGATCATGTGGATGCCGCTCTTAGAGAATCCGCGAAAGGAAAGGACACTGTGAGGACAGAAGGAGCAGCTATTGAATCAGCAGCACATGAATGCCGACGAATCTCCCCTGTAATCACTGATTGACCATAAATCCGGACCTATCTAAGAGAAAATGAATGGCAAGTGCTTGATAATCAGCAGTTTTCGCACCTGAATCAGAATACGCTGCTTGGATCTTTGCTAAAACGAGGTGACTACTCTTTGACTCTGCTTTCTGAGTCACAGTTCCTAACGGGCAAATGCGTGTGTACTAGTGCTTGTGCTTGCTCATTAGAGGATGCCCCGGTAGTCAGTAGTCCAATGGTCCCTCTATCTAATGAATCAATGGCCTTAGATTCCGATCGTTGAAAGGCCAGTTCTCTAAAGAGTGCGTCTCGTGGTTAAAACCCTCGCTCCTAACCTCGGAATGCCATTGAGGGAGGGATAGGGCCTACAGGAAGAATGAGATCTCTGAAACCTCTCAGTCTTGCGAGCTATCTTTCCACCCCCTATCTAATTCCTTTCGAATATATCTATTCCCTTCCTTTCATCAGCGATTTAGAACATCTTGTAAATAAGTCTCTTTGGCGCCAAGGTTTGCAAACCTAGGGATAAAAACCAAGGCTTATCAACCTAGGGCAGCCCCTGACCAAGGCAACTGACGTAACAAACTACGCTACGCTAGCCTCCCAACGAAGCATAAATCCGAGAGATAACTAAGAGAAAACAATAAATCCTATTTCTACAATACTAAATCTTAATAGGTAGGAGTTCCGAGCTTGGTTCACGGAAACGAAAGGTTTGCAAACCTTGCTTGCCCTCTCTCTAAGTCATTGATTGTAAGTGTAAGCTAGGTACCCGGACAGAAATACAATCTCTTGAAAGTGTTGGAATAGAAAGAAAGAGAAAGAAAGAGGAACTATAGATCGAGAAAGTCACATTAGCTACACCAGACCAGACACACCTTTTTTTGTTAACCTATTTTTTGGCTGACCGGATCGGTCACCCCTCAGCCCCCTATCACAACAAGGCAGAGCTAACCCAACTACTGTTCTCTAAAAGGCCTGCCTATTCTATTATAGTCAAGCTTGGAGAACATAGTACTAGGACTTACTAGATGAAAGACCGTGATTGGTGAAGGGCTACAGACTTAGGTAGCTGCTATCTATCGGATCTTTTCTAAGAAGTTAGGTAGGTGGTTGAGTCGAAGCGTAGAAGGAGACTAAGTCATCGGTCGTGCCGGGATTGATTTCCTACTTCCAGCTGAATGAGGGCCACACAGCCGTAAACCCTGCTGGAAGTGCTTTCAACTCGGAGATTGCCTGGTCTTTCGTTCGCTATTCGAATTCTGGACCAGTAGAAATGTACGAAAGGTGGTCTTGTCCTTTTCTTTCCAACTAGTAGCTAGTAGCTTCGTCGTTGATCTCTCCTCTTCCCGGCCGGCTGTGACTCGTATGTCCAGACAACGACTATCGATTCCTAACGAACCCATAGATTCTTCTACCATTCGACCAGATCCTCTAGATTGTATTCCAATTTTCCGGCCTCGAGCAACTTGACTAATAAGGGAAAAGCCCAACATTAATAAACTATATTATTAGTCTAATATAAAGCGCTAGCGCCCAACCTAGTAAAGGGGCTGCTTGCTGCCTCTATTTGGTCGTGCTGCTATGATGTAAGGTGCAGTCGTCCCGAGGCAGCAGGATGTATGGTATAGGGCCCCCTATTTTCTCTCCCTTAAAGTCTTTTATGGATTTCGAGTCGGGAATAGAGCTGTGGCTTATTCGGCGCTATATCACAATTCATTCTCGGGCATAGCTGTTCACGAAAGAAAGGTGGCATGGGGCATCTGTCGGCGGCGGGAGTCAACCATCCGAGCGAGAGGTCAGACCAATCCCATTCATCCTGGTCTGATCCGAACGGATTTTGTTTTGTTGAATGAATTGATCCATTGTTGTATACCCTACTTCTTAGTGAATAAGGACCTATTTTATCCTGAAATTAGAAACAAAGCTAAGAAAAGAAAAGCTAATTGTTTTAATTGTTAGATGTTCGAATTGTTAGAATTGTTTTAAGAAATTATCAACAAAGCAAATCAAACAAATAAAAGTTATTATCAACAAACATAGAAAAGAAAAGATAAGTTATCTATCGGAAAAACCCTCCTTATGTTATGGGCTACTGCTACTCTCTCTCTTTTTTCACTTTCTGCGTCCAGCCATAGCCAAAAGTTCATTAGAGCATTTTCACAAGGTAGCCTCGTCTCAATTTTCTATTTTTACGTCTAGCCGTATGGAAAACCTCATTATTTTGTCGTATTTGCGAGAAAAGAAAGATGAACAAACGAAACTTGAAAGAACGAATTGCTCATGAGCAATATCAACTACCTAGACCAACCTGCTATAATAACTCCAGAAACATCTAGCGAAGAGATTGTAACTGAATGACTTGATCGATCGTACTAGATAGATAGATAGTATCAGATAGACAACCGCAATTCCTCGATGCCAATCTCGCACTTGACACGCTGATCGCACCGTAGATCAAGTTGTAACCGAAGTAGACCAAGAAGGGAGTGGAATGATGATGACCGGGCACTATCTTGGATCTCATGGTTTGGAGCAAGCCCTTTCACTTGGCACGAGACACCGTACGCTACACAGAAGAACACAAGATTTGTGAATGAATTTCTTCTTTTCTTACGTCAATTTGACTTTCACTTTAAGGTCGGAAGCATCTGTGTGGACTTCGAGCACCTTTTCGAAGTCTGGCAAGACTAGAACAGGCTCCTGTTAAACTATTGAGTTGCGATCCGCTTCTTCCGTTAATTCCTCGTAAATGAAGTCGTCAACCGAAGACTATCCCGATGGTAAAGCGGCTGAACTCGTTCTAGTGCTGGCTTCTTGATTTCCCCATCCATATTGGTCAGTTCTCTCCGCACCTCCTCTAGATAATGGTAGGTTCAACTCCAAGTCAGGCATCTTGTCAACTCTCCGGCACCGGTAGTCTGGCGAGTAAGCAACTCTCTCTTTAGTGACTCCAGGCAGGAGTCTTACCCGCTGAAACTCTTATTCGAGAGATTGAATTGGGAATCTGTTTCGAGACTTCGTCATTGAGAGCAACTAACTGCCATTATTCCGAGGCTTATAGATGGAGAACCCGGTTCCCCGTAAAGCATTGTACCCTGGGCAAGACTCACCTGTAGGGTGAAAGAAAGAATCAGGTAGCTCACCATCTAGTGAAGTTGATTTCCTTGTCTTTGTTTATGATGGAGATTGAGTTTCACAGCCCAGCTCCCTGGGGTAGAGCTAGAGTCCGGAGCTACCGAAGGAAGAAGAGAGCTACTAGTTCTAAGGCTGACAAGAGCTACAAGTCCGGTAACTGAGGGACCAAGGGTACCGATAGAGGATTTTTCCTAACTAACCATAGGCAGAATTCAGGTTCAAATCCTGATCTATCAATAGGTGAACTATGCTTAAGACATAGAATTCAACTAAACGAAGGCCCGTAGGCGAAAGGCTTCTTTCTTTCTTCTTGATTCATGCGCATCTACTTCTTCTTCTTTGACTTAGGCTAGGCTCCTCCGTGCCTTTCACAGCCAGGAGAGAGAATGGCAAAAAGCTCTTTTTTCGAACGAAATCCAATAGTAAATCCCTCCACCACGGACAGAGACTAGGCTGCACCTTCTTCCTCTCCTGCTTGCTTTAGTGCTTTACTGTAACAAGGGAATCCACGCATCAAAGCCCCTAATCCCCGTTAGATCTCTTCGACATGCAAGTGGTCTAACTACTGCCTGTACAGTCACTCTTAACCCGGATACTGTACTACCCTCTGACCTTCTTCTAATATTCCCTCTGTATAAAAAGAGTATCGTCGCTAAGTGGAATAGGCTTGTGATCTCTCAATCACCTCCTGTCTTTCCTTACCAACCCCCTTTCTTAGTATGGCATGGATCTTCCCTGTCCACTGGTGGTTTCGTAGATGGATATAGAATGGAGCCTAAATCTATGAGCCAGGGTATGACTCCCTGTCTAATCTACTCCCTGCGTTGATTGAATCTAAAAGGGATCCCCCTTTGACGCGCCTAACAAATCGTCTTTCAAGAAATATCTTCAGATTCAGATAAGGTCTTTGGTTAGTGTATGATCCTGCGCGTAGTGAGTCTATTATCTTTGTTTCATTCAAAAGAGCTAACCGAAAGGCGATTGCTGCTTCCACTATTTGATCAGTCACTGTCACTATGCTTAACACATGAAATTAGATTCTATGCATCCTACTCAATCAGATCAGAATGAATCGGTACTAGCGGTTCCTTTCCCCAGTGATCTCTTATCATCTGTTCCTATATAGTAGCATCGAGAAGTTTCGCGAAGGGGGTGGGGAAGGAAGAGAAGCACAAGCGAACAACCATCTAACCGTCAGTCTGAACTCCCTAGATCAGTCCATCAGTAAGAACAAGCTTCCGTCATTCAGCAGTGGAATAGTTCCATGGTATTGATCATCCGATTGGAATTTCTATCGTGATAAACCGTGATTTAAGCCTATCTATAGTGTGATTCTATAAGCTAAGCAGATGAAGAGATTCAACAAAGAACCTAACCGTCCTCTCTGATTGACTTCATCAGGAGATCCCTATGGTCTGGTTCACCTTCTCTCTTTCCTTGAAACCGTCGGATCGATATGGTGAATTCCTGGGCTATGCTCTTTCAACGGTTGACAGAAGGGCTTGGTTCGGTTCGTCATAGGTATGGGCATAGATAATCCGACTATGGAGAGGGAAGTGATTCTCATCTCAATCCATAGAGACAGAGCATCATCGTATGGGGAAAGAGTATGAACGAATTGCTTGTAGAGATGAATCACATTCCTATCTAAAATTCATATATGTGAGTCGTCTATCTTCACAGCTGGCAGTACTCTCCTCAAGGGTATTTCTTTCGACCCCGGGTCTGAATATTCGATTTAGGCTCAAAAGAAGGTTGGCACAAAAGCGATAGACATTCAATTCAATAGAAGACGATGCTTGCAAGGACAGCTCATGGCTAAAATGAATGAAGTGAAGCCCCTAGGCCCAGAATCGAAAGAATAAAGCAACCCATTGAAAGCTGTCCAAAGGGAAGATAAAGAGCTAGAATATGCCTTCTGTTTGCAGGTTTGACATTCGCAAAGAAGAAAGCACTACTTCTTCAATGCCAGTGGTGTGAGGCAGTGAGCCCGGGAAGTAAACTCTTTCAGTTGCTGTTCCGTAAGCCCTATTCACTCCTAGATGATAGGAGGAATGAATCTCAGCAGGTGCTGTTACGGCCCTCTTTGAAAAGATAAGAAAGAAGGTGAAGATGCAAAGGGTATAGCCCCTAAGTAAGAGTTATATAGGACGATAGGTGCATTTTCCTCTGGGAGGTATGGCTGAGTGGCTTAAGCCATTGGGGAGTACGGTCGCAAGACCGAAACTCAATATGAGAAAACGCTGGAGTAAGAAAGTCTTGGAGGCGAGATGAAAGAGCTGAATGTTCGGGTCACTGTCGAAGACACGGGTAGGAAGTGTAGGAGAAGAAAGTAGGAGTAAACGTTCGCCAACTACTCTACTATTAGCTCCGGACGAGATCAATGGGCTAGGGTGACTTCTAAAGACAGTTTCTCCCACTAAGATCAGATCTTAAGACAAGCCAGGGAATGGGCAGAAGGATAAGCGGATCCTAGTGAGATAGACCAGGTGAAGACATGATCCCAAGTAGATCGGTTAGGGTCCAAAACCCCGACAAAATGAGTCAAGGGCTCTTACCGAGGAATGAAATACTCGAGTGAAACGAAGAGGTTTCTCAAGCTAAGCAACTAATCAAGCTAATACTGTTTCTGCTAATCCTGTTTCTTAACTATTTATCAACTATAACTATTTCTCAAGCTCAAGTTTCTCAAGAAAGCAAAGCAAATCAAAGAAATTAGAAATCTAAGTTCTCTCTCGTAAAAACCGGCTACTCAAACAAAGTCTTTCCAAATCTATCGGCTAACAAAACAAATCAATCAAAGAAAGAAAACCTAGCAAATTTGTTGAGATCTGACTCGACCATTTTCCCTAAGGTTTATTAAGTTTATTAACACTTAGGGATAAAAACAAAGGGATAAATTACAAGGTTAGAAAACACTAGGGCAGGAACGGCATATTGATTTGAACTTTCTGCAGCTAGCTCAAAGTCTTAGTCTTCAATTATCAACAAAGAAAAGAAATATCTAGGGAGGGAATAAGATGAATAAGATTAAGATGATTTGGATTGTTTTGCTTAGTTTCTTGCTGAGTTTCTTGTTTAGCTTCGTTTATGAGTTTCTTAGTCTATCAGATTGTTTGTATGACCGGGGACCTATATTAGACGAAAAAGAGAAGTTATTTCTATCTCTTTGTTTGAGAGGAATTCCCTTGCTCGGAGAGGGTTAGAAAGACTTTTTGATGCGAAGAGGGTTTCCTGGAAGAGATAGAGCTATTTTAGGTTAAGTTTGATTCGACTGTCTGAGAGGAGAGGGTTTCCCTAGCTCGAGCAAACCCTCATCCTAGCGGATGAGCAAATGAAATTACGAAGAGGAAGAGAAAGAGTGTGACTCGAGATAGAAAGTTGCAGCTATCCCAGTTTCTGCTAATCCTGTTTCTTTAGTTCCAGTTAATCAAGTTTCGAAAGTACCTGTTTCTCCTGTTTCTGCTAAGCCAGCTAAGCAAGTTTCTTTAGTTTCTTAACTCTCAACTATTTCTAAAGTAAGCAACAAAGCAAAGCTAAGAAAATCAATCAAACAAATCTCTAGGAAAAACAGGCTACTCTCTTTCTTTCTTTCCGGCATCTCCATTTGAAACTAAGAAAGTTGCTTCCACCGACAACTCCGTATCAGAAGATATTGTACCTGTGGTCAACAACAAAAAGTATCCTTTCTCAGAGGCATTTATAGATGGATTAACATTCGATATTTTATCTTTTATTAGAGTTGAAGAACTAACCTATTAGTGCTCCTTTAAGGTGCCAAAAATGCTTCTCTTTGAGTTACGAGTGCTTTTCATCCCTATCATTTGGAGGTAGATCAGATTTAGATGGATTTACAAGAAATCTTGTTTCTAAAGTTTAGAAAGTAATTAAGAAATCCTGTCATTACCATTACTTCTCTTAGTGCATTTTTTCCTATTCAATCCAGAAAAGCTAGAAATCAAGCAAGTAATTAATCAAATCAATCAAACAAAGAAAAGTTATCTGTTCTCTATCGGATTGTTTTTCTGACCGGGTACAGCAATATACGTAAGAATAGAATAGTTCTCTTTAGGATTGTTTCTCTGACCGGGTGCCTAGGTTAGATATTAGAAAAAGCTCTTTGTTTTGTTTTCGAGAGATAACTTTTCGCATCCACCCATGGGCAAAACCTAGCGTTTCCTTCCTAAAAGGAAGTCATAACCTGAGAAAACATAGAGTTTCGAGATTTATATCATATAGTATGTAATTTGGAAAGAGTTGAGAAAACAATGCTAAAACCCCGTATTTTTGATAGCAAATTGGCTGTTTTGTTGAGCTTTCCGAGACCCCAAGGAAAAGGTGCAATAAATACTCTCTAGGATTGGAAGGATGCCCGGGATAAGCAATAGTGCAGAATTAGAGTTCTGTCTTTGGGGAAAAAGCGAGGTTTTTATCTAAACTTCAAAGAGAGGATTGAAGACGCTTGAGTGATAACGAAAGGAGCGGAGCAGCTCGACCTTAGGTCCCTCTGGTGCTCGAACGAAGTGAAGAGGCTCTGACAAGACCTAGCTCTTTTGAAGAGGAAGAGAAAGACTATCGGGAATAAGATTGATTTTTCTTGTTTAGGTTATTTGAGTTGGATTCCACTGTCTAAGATAAATAGAAAGACGAGAGTGAAACGAAGAGGAAGACAGGTCATTGGAAGAGAGCAGAGGTACGAGAGGGATTAAAGAAAGATACTGAAAAGAGAGGTTTGAAAGAACTCGACTTACCTTATGGGATTTCTTTCTCTACTGAATCTACTGAAAGGGGAGGGATTAAAGAACGAATTGAGAGGGATATAAATACCTCTGAGTTTGACTCGAGCACCTCCGGACCAAGGGAGTCTCATTTCTTTCAACAAAAGTTGATGCTAGCCTAGTGGATCTAGTTGATAGGAAAACGAACTCCGGATCTTCTTATCTTGTACCGGTCGATGGTCATCAACAACAAAAAGGATCTAAAAGGACATTTACGATGGATTAAAATGCAATATTATTTATTTACGAGAGAAGACCTATGAGTCTAATTTGAGATGCCATTAATGCCTCATCCTTTCAGTCTTGCACCGGGGGGACCTTTGAAAAGCAAGGTTTGTTCTTTCCCTCAGGTCTTTCCCTCAACATAGAAAAGGAAACAAAGTGATCTCTCGGATAAACCGGCTGGCTACTCTTAAACTCTTAAACCGGATACTCTAGCTTAAGCTGGTGATAGCATCTCAAATCAAACTTTGTAGAGCCAGCATAGGCCCCTTACTATTGCAATTTACCCAGGGAACGTCATATTGATTGTGGAAAGTGAGAGCCATACATGGGATAGTCAAACTCCGGATCTTCTGATCGGCAACCCTAGTACTAGTATTCGTCAACAACCTGTCTCAAAGGACATTCTAGTGTACTTTATAGCCATATTAGTACCCACTCAAGGGGAACTGAACCACCTATTCGTATCATTTGAGGTGCCAAAAATGCCTCTTATTTGGAGTTTGATTCGACTGTTGAAGAGGAAGAGAAAGAGAAAGACTCGAGAGCTATCTTGAGGAAGAGGCTAAGAAATCACCGAAAAACGCTAGGGCAGTTTGACCAAGGCCCGGAGGCCTAGGGATAAAAACCTAGGAAGACCTTGTACTTTGAACCTAAGTAAGGTTGGATTAGTACAATCAAGTAAGCAAGAAAGAAAGTTTCTAAAGTTTCTCAAATAGGCATTTCTTTCTATTTGCTTTCCCTAGCTATTTTGAAGAGGAATGAAATACTCGAGTGAAACGAAGAGGTTATTTAGAGCTATTTCGGTTACTCGAACTAAGTTAGTTATGAGGTTTGTAAAGAAAGAAAAGTTATTAGAAACAAATAAATCAAATCAAGAAAATCAATCTAAGTTAGCAAATTGGTTGTATTTGAGATCTTGATCCGCTATTGAGCCTTAGGTTTCTCAACTAATAAATCTAGTTTCTCACCTGTTTCTAAAGTTTCGTAAGCAACAAATCCAACTCATTTCGTTTCTCAAGTACCTGTTTCGTAAGCTCCTTTTTCTCAAGCAACTGTTTCTCAAGCAACTGTTTCTCAAGCAACTGTTTATCAAGCTAGAAATCCTGTTTCTGAAGCATTCAATCTAGTAAGGTAAGCACGAGATCCTGTTTCGTAGGGTATTAGATGGTCAACAGCAGATCCTGTCTCTTTGGACTCATTCGTGGACTGTATCGCAATCTGATGACCTTGAGTAGGTTTGCAAACCTCTCATTTTAGGTGCCATTTATGCGTCTTATTTGGAGTTAAGAGTGCTTTCTACCGTGCTTTCTACCGTGGTGCCCGGGCATACATACAATCCGATAGATAACTTTTCTTTGTTATTTGTGCTTACTACTGAATAGGGGGAGAAAGATGTAGTTCTTCGTTAGGTGCTTCGTTTTGGGG
>JAOWBG010210931.1:0-10066 GCA_028566255.1 Geranium maculatum
GTGTTAAGTGAATTGCAAATACTAAACGATTACAAGACCACACTATATTCTTGTCTCCAGTCAAAAGATAACATCCAAAATTAAATTACAGAGTTTGTGGAATGAGGGGGAAATGTAGCGGTAACAATATTTTATTACATGAGAGTACGTCTCCGCTGGAGATGATGTCAAACAGGTGAAAGAGAAGCTGTATATGAACCATCCAAGTACTTCAAACCCTTTAACGAACCCATCCTCAACTGAGGAGTAACAATGGTTTCTGGAATCCCGAAACTATGCTTATCTTCTTGTGCGCTTTCTGGATCATCGGATTTTTCACATGCAGTCTCCAGAGCAACGTTCAGGCCAATTGAAGTGGCTTCTGTTGTAAAGCTGCAAGAGAACCGCCAACATCAAAGCAAATTATGATTCGTTGTGCGAGATGAGAACGTATTGCATAATGTGAATCGACCAATTTAATTGCTGAGAAGAAACAATTAGGGCCCTAAATTTGGATCGAACCAGCGAATGATCAGTATGATTGAATTTCATGGCAGTGTATTAGCTCAATAGCCATCAGAGTGGAATATTAGATCTATGGGTCAATTACTTGATTCTCCATATTCTTATTATATGATATTTATAAAACAAGAATTTCTAACACATTTTCTATGCTAGATTATAGAAAAAGTATAATATTACTCGATTGAGACCAATATAGCCCATAATCTAAAACAGGAGATATCACCATACCTTGCCTCAAAGCCGTTTCCTTCGGGGCGTATGAGTGCGCAAATACCACAAATGATCCAAGGTGGTAAATACGCATCCTTGATTTCAATGCTACATAAGAGAGCGGGAGATGAAGCTTGGATGGATTCACCACCCCTTGCGCTGGATCCTCCTTTTGGAGTATCCACAAGATCAGCCCTTTTCATCTCCATGCACCTAATCTGCAAAACAAAGGTCCAACAAATTCAGGGAAATGTGTAGCCAGAGCCAGAATATGTGTTAACCGAATTATTAATTCGATCTAACACTGTCATCACAGTATTCCATTACAAGAAAGGACCATACTAAGTCACAGTAACATAAAAAATCTAAACTGTGCACGTAGAATACTGATACACATTCAGATGAGGTTGCAATGCTGGTGAAAGGGCACTACAACACACCCGGCACAGATTAATAGTTCATAGCTACAGGAAAAGAAGGTTCCAAAACGTTCACACCGAGAGGGAGAGAGATAAAAGAATGGAATTATATGCAGCACTTTGAAGATATATTAACAGCAGAAATGACCAGGTGATGCACTTGACAACAGCTAAACTAATATTCTTTCTTTGGCACTAACAAGCAGGCCTTAAGTAATTTGTAAGTTTTGCACATGCTGAGTAAACCTACCTCTGGAGAAGAAAGGGCAGCATTTTGGAATGGCACAGGTGAGTATAATACAGGAACATCGTCGCTGGTCAATGATGTTAATGAGGATCTGAAGGCATCCAAATGAAAGGAAATAAGATATACTAAATAATAATGATAAGATTGTATACAGACATTTACTTAGCTGTAATTGTATTAAAATTCAAACAAATTTGTTTTGAGTTACCAAGTCATGTTTATATTGGAATACATAAGTGATTAATAATTAGCCAGAACTAAATCTGTGTTCAACTCTGTAACTGAAAGAATGATTAACCAAGCACATGTCAAAACAAAGACCTACTTGAACCGGTTTTCCTGATTCTGTTGACAAATTGAGCCTTATATATTCATAGTCTAGAATCAAGGGTTCACCTATAATTTAACATAAAATCATATAATCCTTGCACACTCTCATTTCCAACAAAAGCTAGCAGAGATTGTGGACTGTTATCCACATCAGAAACGGAGTTTCGCCGTCGAGTCTGCAATCATTTGAGAGAAAATTAATGGTGAAGCTCTGGAATCACTTTGACATGAACAACTTTGAATCTCCTTAGTATAACAAAAGTATATTTTTTTTTAAAGTACAGATGATATAACGGATAAAAAATTCTTCACAGAACAACTTGTGGAAAAGGAAGAAGTATCACAATTCTTCCAAAGTCTAATTTCAGTAGAATAAAATGATAGAATTAACAAAAATAATGAATGCGGACACAACAAACCTGGCCAAGATTATTTTTTTCAATCTCTGACAGCTCAGCCAGATCCTCTGAAGTGACTTGCTCTACTTTAGAACGGCAAAGAGGCATAGAGAAGGATATGTCCTGGTTCATCATTATTTAAAGAATAATGAGAAAAAGAAAGGCATCCCACCTCACTTTGGTACATAAAAAGTATATCCATAAATGTGGCAGGATAAGTAGTGAATATACATCATCCAATACCAAAATGCTCACCAGTTGATAAAATAAAAAATGTGTACATCATGAACAGTCCACAATCTCAATCAATTGTTCTAAATTGCTAATGTAATCACATACTGCCTTTGGCCCACATGAATATCTACATTCTCTAAAAACAAATGGTCCCAAAATGAGTGCCCACTTTCTTTGTCACATGTTACAAATGAATTACAAATAGTATCCTTATAATAAGTTGGTTATAGCATCAACAAAAGCATAGAGGGGGTACAAGGGGGGAAGTCCATCACTAACTTATCCTTTTTGTTACAAAATAAATAAATGGAAGGAAAGTGGACACTCATTTTGGGATGGAGGGAGTATTAATTTGGGTTGCTTAGTTCCAAACCAATCACAACTAAATAGTAATTACTAAATTCCACATTGCTATAATTGTCAATGAATGTGGCATTTTAACCTAGTTAGTAGATACAAGAATCAGTCATAACCATGTATGCCTAGTGTGAATGGTTATGTATATGCTGCTGATTCCAGTCACACTACATGGCTATATTTATCGCCTCTACCGGCTTACATATTTTTCCCACAAATCTAAATAATAAAAACAAGAAACACCACCATTGAGCCGATACCTCAAATGAATTTAAGGAGATACTCTATCAGTAATCCAGTTAAATAACAGAAATCCAACTTCAATGCCTTTCAAAGTGCTAGAAAAACAATAAATATAGAAATTCAAAGATAGAGCATTTAAACTTTATAAACATCATTTGATGATACATTCAACAGTACGAAAATCATTTCCTAATTGGACAAAAAAAGATATCATAACCAATACAGAGTTCAATATGAATATTATGTAGAAGACCAAGTAGTTTTGAAGTATGGGACAAATTTAGGCAATAAAGAACATGTCTTACATGTTCTTTCAGTGAAGACCTCAATCCTTTTGTTGACTGTGAGATATAAGCATTGCATGATCTTTTGCTTCTCCCCGGGCTACCAGTAGCAGTGAACATCACCACAAATTGTGAAGTACATACTAGGGGGGGAAATCCATCAAAAGCACCAAATCAGTGCATGGTTGATCATAAATTAGCACAAGATTACACAAACAAGCCTGTTGTGCACAGTTGACATCTATTACGATAAAATAAAAAGGCTCCTGACAGTTCATCCTTTTAATGAATTTGTATGTGACTCAATATTGCTGTTTCCCCCTTACTTTGAGTTTGCTTCTGTATTAATACTGTATCGTCTACAAGCAAACCATTCCTAATATACTAAATAACTAGTCTTTTGGTAAAGTTATGTGGTTCTAGCCACTGACCATCGATAATCATTCAATTCTACTGATAAAAAGGAGAAATGGTATAATTTTGAAAATAACACAAAGAATACAAGTACAGGAGAAATTAATAAAAGGATAGAACTCCCAACAAAGCATACATATTACATGCATAAATGATTTGTGTTTTATTATTAGGACATAATGTTGGGAATATACTTGAATGTTACTAAATAGTCAAAAATATTGCACAGTGAGAATTGATATTTTTTTTTTGGATCAGAAATAAAGCTTTATAAATGTGAAGAGGGAAAACCCCAAAGTTACAATGCAAGCCCGAGCGGGGCGGAAAGAAATACATTGTGAAAGATTGTCCAAAAAGGACAGAGATGGCCAGAAAAACGGTCCAAAATGGTCGAACCAGAAACCCAGACCGGGTCACATGAACCGGGCCGGTTCACAGAAAACCGGACCGGCTCACGCAAACCCTAGCATCGCAAACGCGATGTGGGCAAGCCGCCGCAGCAGATCCGGCGGGACACCGACGAAGAGAGGCCACAGAAGCCTCTGTTGTGACCGGAGTTGCTCCAAACTCCGTCGTCCAAACTCCGTCGAAGGAGCAGCGAAGGGAGGCCAGCACCTCCAGACAACGCCACACAGAAAGAGCCAGCCGAGCCCGCCGTCGCAGAGGCCACAGAAGCCTCTGTTGTGACCAGAGTTGCTCTAAACTCCGTCGTCCAAACTCCGTCGAAGGAGCAGCGAAATATATTTCTCCTCGTTTTCCCATTCTATTACCTAACTGATCCCTCTCTCTGTCAAATAAGTTCTTTTTAACTAACATGAATACTAGTGATACCTTTAATCAGTTTTCTTTAAATGCAGCCAAGGTTCAATAAAATTTTCTCGTTTGAATCTATTTGCTTGTTTTACATTTTTGTTGTGATGTCATGTATTAGTCTTTGAAATATTCACTTTATGATTTATGACAAGGTCACATTGTTTTTGGCACATATTCAAAATATCTAGCTTGTAGATGATAATAATAGGCGGGAGGATATCCTAAACCACTAAAAATATTTTTCCTTATGTGGTTGTTTTATGGTTTTTTAATTTGTTACTTTTAGGGAGTGGTATTTCTTGCATACAAAATTAGGGAGCAAATGTCCTTTCTTGCAGTGGTTTTCTTTTCCTTTGTGTTTTTTATATATTACAGTGACTGATTGCAATGAAAACCTTTTAATTCTTTTGTGCTTCAGTTAATTGTTAGGTTGATATGCTGGCTAGTGAAACTGTGGAGTAAAAGACTTTAATTTTCTGCTGAGTTTGGACCTATTGAACTTATTCTATTAATTATTTCTTATGTTGCGTGCTTGTTCTTTCATGGTGTTTGTCATGTTCTTTCTTTCCCATTCCAGGGTTCTACTAATTTCTTTTGCTCATTCCATAATTTTTTCTAATTCTATCTACGATGTCAGGTTTCATTTTCATGTGCGGTTCTTTAAGGGATGTGGCATGTCTTGCATACATGCGGAAATGGAGTTCTCCACAGAGATTTTCTTTTGTAGCGTTTTCCATTATTTTTTATTAGTATGAATAATAAATATAAGAAATCGTTAATTTTAATCTGCAGTTGAATACACGTGCCTTGGTGGGTTGAGAAGACATGAATATAAAGCTACAAAGTCGGCAACGAGTTTGAATTTTCCCACATCTCTACAGTTGTTTATGTGTTCTATACATGTCTCGTATGATTGATTAGTTCAATTATTCTTGACGTGGTTTATGTTTTTCTTGTAGATAAACCATTTGGTAAAGAGGCGAGCTAACTTAGTTTGGTTGAATTTAAACCACTAATTTCTTATCATACACACTGGTTTTCATCGTGGTATCAACTTAATTGAACTGTTTTCTACTGTCTTCTTTCAGGATTATATTGTGCTACCATAGTTGAGTCAATGTAATTGTCATCTATTGCACAATGGGATCTCCCTCTCCGTCAGATAAGTTTTAGTCTTTGAAATTTCCACTTTATGGTCACATTTTTTTGATGGCAGAGATGCAAAACGCTAAGTGGTACGCATAACATACGGGGTATCCGAAACACATAAGAACTTATTATCTTATTTGGTGTTTTTTATTGCTTTAGTGGTTGTTTTTTCATGGTTATGTGTTTTACTTTCTGGGACGGACAAAATGAGGGAATAAATATCCTCTCTTGCCTGAGTTTTCTTTTGGTTTGTGTTTGAGTATGTTTTTAATTTTCATGTGATCCTCTTTTAGGGATGATACATATTGCATGCTTGGAGACAAATGGTTTTCGCCACAGGGGTTTTGTTGTGTTTACTTTTCAATTATGTTTTACTAGTATGAATAGTAAATATAAAAAAATGTTTATTTTTGATGTGTAGTTGAGTATACCCGCCATGGTGGGTTGAGGAGACATGAAAATAAAATGCTGCAAAGTCGGGAATGAGTTTGAACTTTCCCTCTTCTCTACCATTCTGTCTTTCTGTTTTATAACATATTTCGTATGATTCAATTGTTTTTAGTTTAAGGTTCCTCACTAATTATAAAATATAGTGATTGAATTGCCTTATGTTTTTCTTGTAGATAAACAATTTGGTAAAGAGCCTAGCTAACTTGGTTTGGTTGAATTTAAACCATTAATTTCTTATCATACACACTGATTTTCATCGTGGTATCAACTTAAATGAATTGTTTTCTACTGTTTTCTTTCAGGATTATATTGTGCTACCATAGTCGAGTCAATGTAATTGTCATCTTTTGCACAATGGGATCCCCCTCTCCGTCAGATTAGTTTTAGTCTTTGAAATTTCTACTTTATGGTCACATTGTTTCTGAAGACAGATGCAAAACGTTAAGTGGTCCGCATAACATACGGGATATCCGAAACACATAAGAACTTATTTTCTTATTTGGTTGTTTGGTTTTTTTTATTTCTTTAGTGGTTGTTTTTTCATGGTCATGTGTTTTACTTTCAGGGTCGGACATCTCTTGCATACAAAATGAGGGAATAAATATCCTCTCTTGTTTGGCTTTTCTTTTGGTTTGTGTTTCAGTATGTTTTTAATTTTCATGTGATCCTCTTTCAGTGATGATACGTCTTGCATGCTTGGAGACAAATGGTTTTCGCCACAGGGGTTTTGTTATGTGTTTACTTTTCAATTATATTTTACTAGTACGAATAGTAAATATAAAAAATGTTTATTTTTGATGTGCAGTTGAGTATACCCGCCGTGGTGGGGTTGAGAAGACATGAAAATAAAAAGCTGCAAAGTCGGGAATGAGTTTGAACTTTCCCTCTTCTCTACAGTTCTGCCTTTCTGTTTTATAACATGTTTCGTATGATTCAATTGTTTTTGTTTTACGGTTCCTCACTAACTATAAAGTCGGGAATGAGTTTGAATTGTCCCACTTCTCTATAATTCTGCCTTTCTGTTCTATAACCTGTTTCATATGACTGAATTGTTATTGGTTTAAAGCGTCTCAGTTAATATAAAAATATAGTGATTGAACAATTTTGTTTTTTGTATGTAGATATACTATTTGTTTAAGTTTAGAGCGAACTTGGATTGGTTAAATTTTAAACTTTTAATTTATTTTAAGTTTATCCTACGTATGATATTATGCTTCCATGGTCGAGTCAATGTAATTGTCTAGTATTACCTAACTTGATCCCTCTCTGTCATATAATTTCCCTTAACTAACGTGATTATAAATGATATACTTCATCTGTTTTATAGAATGCAATCGAGGTCCGATATATGATACGAGGTCATATTTATATTTTCATGTGCTCCTCTTTCATGGATGGCATGACTTGCATACATGCGGACAAATAGTGTTCACCACAAGAGTTTTCTTTTGTCTCCGTTTTCATTTTTTATTTTTACGAATAATAAATATTAAAATATGTTGTATGTTTAATCTGCAGTTGAGTATATGTGTCATTGTGGCTTTAGAAGCCATGAATATAAAGCTACAGAGACGGTAATGAGTTTGAACTGTCTCACTTGTCTACAATTCCGCCTTTCTGTTTTTTTTACCTGTTTTGTATAGTGAAATTTATATTTTGTATTCCATGATTTGTATGTTGTACATAGAGGTATTTATAGGATTAGCCATCTAACTACTTACAAGATATACATGATCCTATTTGAATGGTTCAAACCCCATATCACCATCTCAACAAATAAATCACTTTATAACAACCACTCTCAAGTTGAGGCATAGATATTATTGATCATTCCCAGCCTTTTTTGATAAGCTGGGGAACTTTATTTTAGGAAAAGAAGTATAATAAAGACAAGAAAAGACTAAATAAGTAAGCTATCTAGAAAAGAAAGAGCTACCTAGAAACAATATGAAACACCAAGAAACCAACCCCCATCAGTAAACTAAAACAAAACAAAGAGCAAAGAGGAAAAAGAATAGATAGCTGAGCCAACCACACGATCAGGGTTGGTGAAGGAAAGCTGTTGGTGTCTGTCTATGTGGCGACTGATTCCAAGCATGGACTGTTTGCTGGAGCTTTCCTCTATCCGCATTGTGAGTGAGATGAATAGATAGGCTCAGGTGTTTGATCTTGAGAAAAGTGACCGACGGGGACGCTACAGCTCCGTCGAAGATGAGAGTTACGAGCCAACCAGATATGCCAAAGAGTGATGCTGGAAATGGGACACTAAAGAGACCGGTGTTGCCTCGACGGGATCAAATATGGCCAACTGACCTGAAGTTGTGAGACTTCCGCCTGTAAAATAAATTGAACACCCCACCATCAAAAAATGGCATTCCAAATAAGGCGTGCCCAACAACAATGAAGAAGTAAGTGGTTCGAGTCTTCAAAGAATCTCTTGTAAAATGAGCAGAAACAATCCGCCAAAGAAACCGGGACACCTCTGGATTCGAGGAAGCAGTGGGTTGGAATAGCTTTATGAAATGCCAACAAACGAAGCATTGCATCTTTGGAGGTTTCCTACAGCTCCACAAAGCAGAGGCCCAAGGAACAGGATCTTCTGAGCCAGAATCTAATAAAGAGTAGGCTTTTCGAACGGAGAATCCCTCGATGTCCTCTACCTGGGCATTTAAATTTTGCGTATCAGAGGCAAGCCTGGGGCCGAGCCGCCCCCTAAAAAGAATACTCCATTCCCCATTCCTCCAGAAAGCACTGACTGTGGAGTTAACGACGATCGTATGAGCATAGAGTCTTGAAAAATTGCTTGTTAGCAGGGAGTAAAATGCGTTTACGGATCGTATCCGAAGGAGACATAGCTCCCGGTTTCTCACCGCAGTTACATGCGTTTACGGTTCGCATCCGAAGGATGCATAGCTCCCAATCCGTGATTAAACAAATTAATCACGTTGCGCAAGATTTTTGGTCTTTCACCGTGGAGTCCAAAGACCCAGCGTAGTTCTCACTCTCTTTGACATTTCTCACGAGTAGATGTTCCCAGCCACTTGACCAAACTCTAGGTTCCACACACGTTTTCCAACAAACCATTTCCTAAGACGAGTCGCTCACAACAACGTCCGCTAGTTAACACTCAACACTGAGGGGAAAAACCATTATAAACAAATACTTGCAAACCAACTTGTTTCAACATACTTATATGACATGCTTAAAACCATATCAACACTTAGCAACATATTCAAATATCACAATTCCTCACATACGATAAACATATCTTAAACATCACATTTCCACACTTAGCACATTTCAACACTTAACCACACATAGCATATTCATACGAACGCATTCACAACTATAACACATGGTGATTCACGACATACTCACACACAACCAATGTATAAACCACATCGGAATGGCAGGTCGCTGGAAAGTACAAGTATAAATCATGTTTTTCATATAACATACTTTAGAAACTTTATATATATATATATATATATATATATATCACCAGTCACTTAGTCTTATCGGAAACCGAAATCACACAATTGTCCCTACCTCGAAAACCGTTCCAAATGTACGCTCCAACGTATGCTCCAACATCTCCTAGATTACACGCCTCGATCCGCGTGTAAGTTAAACAAACCTATCGAAAGTACTAACATAAGCACGATTATCAAGAATTGAAAGCACACAAAGCACGAAACGACAAGACAACCAACCCACACGGCTCAAGGGCCCACAAAGCCCAATAAGCCCAAACCGGCCCAAATGGGCCCAAATGGCCCATTTAGCCCAATCTGCCCGGGCCTGCTAAAACGACCCCCGGTACTCTGAAAAATTCCCGAAACCATTTCAATAATTATTTCATACATAAGTATGTCATTCCCAATCATCGAAACAATTTAAGCATGCATCGGACTAAACCCGAGTACACGTAATTTTTCCAGAAAACAGTTTCTGTCCAGTGACTTTGGAGGGCCATAACTTGAGTTACGGACCTCCAAATCACCTGATTCTTAT
>JAOWBG010212041.1:0-10065 GCA_028566255.1 Geranium maculatum
GTATAGATTCCTCCTCACAATGCTTCCCAGTGAGAGCAACACAGCCCCACCACCAACCCCTTCACTCCCAGCCTTCTTCTGGTGATAAATTACAGGCAGTTCCTTGACCCTCAAGTTACTCAACCCGATCCTCTGCCTCACCGACTCGATGATCTTCGGATCAGCCTGGTTCCCGATCGCGTCGGTCACGTAGAAGACGTTCCTGGCCGTGTCCATGCTCGTGGACACCTCGGCTCTCGTCACGTTGAGCCCGTTCTCTCTGAATGTGCGCGTCACGTCTGCTAAGAGACCTTGCCTGTCCGAGGCGCATAGTTCTAACCTCACTCCCTGTTTTGAGGACAGGACTCGAGCGTTAAGGTTTGAAATGAGGTTAATGTAATGGAAAGTTTAAGGTTGTTACCTCGGATGCTCTTCTTTGGACAGCGGCTTGCAGGCATTGGATCACGCGTTGCCTCTCGGGTTCCGAGCTGATTGGAGTGCCGTCTGTGTGCCTGATGTAGAATTCCTGAAATTGGATCATAACTCAACAAATTCAATAACCCAAATTGCATAACATAAGAACAATGATTTTTAAAAAATGGATTACATAAAAACATAAGACCAATGTAGGATCATTACACAGCATAATACAATTCAATAGCATAGCATAGCATCATAACACAATTCAATAGCATAGCATAACATAACTTAACACAACAATACATAAGAACAATGTCATAGGTTTGAGTCAAGTACCAGGTACGCAGTTTCTTCTGTGGTGTTGATGGTGGCATGGAAAACAATATAACCCATATCAGTCAAAGTGCAGACAACATCGAAGAGAAGCTTCGTTCTATCCTTGCATTGCACGTTCACAACCGAGTAACCCCTTTCCATCCAATTCTGAACGGTCACGAGAGGAGCATCAGCATCGGCGCTGAGCTTCAAGACCGGCTTCCTCTCATAGTCCCGATCAGCAAACATCATCTGATGCAATCTCCTCTCAGTGTGAGTGACAGCCATGGACACCGAGGTCTTAGCGCTTCTGATGTCATTATCCCCCTTGAGAACATTCCTCAACCGAGCCTCAATCCTATCAATCTTCTGCGAATCCTCAATCGGGGACCCTGAGTTGCAGTCCCTCACGTAGATAAGGGAAGCGATCCTGCCATTGTGAGTCCATACTTTGGACTCCACGACGTCGCATTGCAGGTCAGCTAGCACTGCAAACACTTCAGAGAGAAGACCAACTCGATCGGTTCCAGTCAGTTCTAGGGCCGTCAAGCCAGTAAAATCAGCTCTCCTTCCATAGTCAATTTTACCAAGAGACTGAAAATTTTCAGAAACCAAAAACCCATCATCAGTTCAACAGTTACACAAATGTTTTCATGCCTAATCACAAATTTTTCCACGATTAAACTTGAATTTCCACATTAATCAAACACCTTAATTACCTGTTCAATGTAGCTAATAACGCTCGCATCAGTCAATTTGTTCCCGTCTAGATCAGTTACATGGAAAACTGTAGTTAAGAACCAAACAAACAAAAATAACCCAAGTTAATAAATTTTCAAAAACTGGGTAAGAGGCTAACATGCACTCTTTTGCCGGCGCAAGTTAGGAGAGACCCCATGGAAATGAAATACTTACCATCCATGAACCATCTTCCATCTGAAGATATGTAAGCCTTTTTGATCGAGAGGTTCAGATCCGTGAGAACCTGAACCGCCTCGAGCAAGATACCGTGTTTTCGAGCGCTATCGACCTGAAAAAACCATAGAATCGGAGAAGATGGGTTAGCTTTTTATTATACAAAAATTCATATACGAACGGACAATTTTTTTTCTCCGGTGGATTGGGAGAGCTTACCTTGACGACGGTGGCGGTGGCGCACACAGCATTGTCGATCACGACCCTGTCAACAAGAGAAAGGTCGAATCAGAGAAAGTTGTATTTTCCTGAGAAAATCGCGTTCAATTAATTAATTGATCGTTGTGTTTTTTATTGAGAAAAAAATTGGAGGAAAACTGGAAGGTCGTTGAAAAGTCAGGATTGGAATGTGTAGTAACTTCTTTGAACGAACGAGAGGAAAAAAACTAAAAAAACTGAATATAATTCAAAAAAAAATTGACCGAAGATTTTATTCAATCTACACGCATCATCAGGACGAGAAATAGATTTGCGCGAGAAAATTGAACGTGTTTGGCAAGAAATAACTCAGAAAAAAGGAAAGTGAATATCACACTGAATTGAAATACCAAAACTAGTGTTTAGCTTGAAGTGTCAAAATTGCTCCTGATCGCAACACTCCAACAGCTAAAACAAAAACCTCGAGCAGATTTTTAGATCAAATTCAACAGAAACTTCATTTTCTCAAGAAATTTCACCCGAACATGC
This sequence comes from Geranium maculatum, assembly GCA_028566255.1. Lineage (NCBI taxonomy): Eukaryota > Viridiplantae > Streptophyta > Magnoliopsida > Geraniales > Geraniaceae > Geranium > Geranium maculatum. The sequence goes on from JAOWBG010212041.1 coordinate 2,377, forward strand.
AAAAAAACAAAGGAAATTCGACGAACTAATCCACACAAAAAACAGAAAGTCATAACAAAAATCGATGAACGGGAAGAGAAATCAACAACCGACCTTGGGGTGTTCATCCTGATAACAAGCTTCTCGTATTCGTCCAAACAAGCAGGCCACTCCATCTGCATTTCTTAGCCTTCTCCTTCGATTTCGGCACCAAAAATCACCAGAAACGCGTCTCTGTACTGGTTCGACCTCTCAAAATAACGGTTCTCACCGAAGAAGAATCACAGTTCACCAAAATTAACGCTTCCTCTGTAGATTCCTAGAAACGTTGCAGCGAATCAATAGCTGATTCTCAACAGAGCCTCCTCTTTTCAACGCCTTCTCGATCAAATCGCCATTAACGACCCACTAGTAGCAGTAGAATTTGTTCTCTCTCTCTTTCTCAGCACAAAGCACGCTCTGTTCTTGCCTCGCCCCTCTCCTCCTCCTCTAGTCCTATTTATATTTTCACAACTTTCCTTTTTTTAATATAAAAGAATATTCTAATATTTATTTCAATTATTTTATTTTATTTTCAAACCACGCCTCTACGCAAAGAGAGGAGTCATGTGTACTGCGTCACATGGCGTGACTAGCGCCTGCCCGTTAACCCTGCCCGCTCTGCCCGAAAACCACACCTCCAGCTCAACCACCCTGACGCGACACGTGTCTAACGTCTCCAATCCTAACCGTTCGTTTGTCCACCGTGTATGTTTCTTAGATGGGGCCCACGCGACGCGTGAAGAAACGACCAGCCGACCGGAATAGTACCGCCCGCACCTGACAAAAACCCCTCCGCTTTATCGGCCTTTTCTATGTCCTCGTCTCGGCCGGTTTTTTCTTCTTTTTTTTGTATTTCGGCATAAGCAAGTTCGCCGATACTCCAAATAATCTCAGAAGCTTCGTGAAATTAACGAACCGCCATGGGCAAATCTGTCTTTTCCGAGCTACAGATTCAAATAAAAAAATATCGTATAGACCGTACTTTGCTTTACCGGTAAGCATGTTGTGAGGAGGGGTAGATGCGTAATTTCGTTAAAGTTGCCCGCGGTATCACGGGGGAGGATTTAATTGGTCGGGCACACGATCTTCTGATTCCTCTCACAACGACGACACGTGTAAGATCTAGAGCTAGTGCCGCGTCCGTGGGCCCACCCTACGTCCCTTGGCCAGCAGATCACGTGCCTCTCCTCAGAGTCACGTTCGCTCTTGTTCCCGCCAAAACCACCTGCACACTCGGCGCGTACACTGCACCCACATCAATCAACACCGTCGGGTCCACACGATCGATTCAACCACCAGCCCGGATCTGCACACGTGTCAAGCACGGGAGCGAGTTTTGGCGGGAAACGGCAACATTCCCGCCATAAAAAAGAAGGCACGGTGGGGTTCCACGTGGCCACAGTAGTGCTTTTTACGGTGACGAAAGAGCTGTGTACGAGGATGTGCGAGAATAGAAATAGGAGTTTTTATTTTTGGATTGACAACAGCTCACGATGAGTCGGTCGCTGGTGGGTCCCGCCTGGTCGTGCTTTTTGACCGTTAAAAAAATAGTGGCGCCAAATTCAAAAAACCATGTCCGAGCTCACATGGGGGCGGCGATTCGCTGTAGGCGAGTGTACGCGATCGCGCGTGGACGCTGACAGTTGCTGCGACTCGCCGCGAGACACTCGAAGCATGTTTTGCTCCATCGTAAAGAAACATATGTTTTGCTCCATCGTAAAGAAACATGTCCCGATAAATGTTATTTTTTGTGTGCGATTTGGTTAAAGCACAAACACGTGATCCACTTAACATTCTTAAATCATCTCCTATTCTCCTCCTAGTTAGGTGCTTTTATTTACTCATTTTAGTTGTGTCTTTAAATTGTTTATCATACAATATTCACAGAATATAAAAGACTAAAATAAGTAAAATGATAAACTTGTTTATTAAACGAGTATCACTATATTACTGAATTTGACTCAAGCTCGATTAAAACGAATGAGAGTTGAATATTGAATTAATCAAGATCGAGCAACTTGTTGCATATAGACTCATGTATAACTCTAATTTATATTGTTATTATGGATTAAACTTATAATTTAAAATTTTATTAATTTAGTTAAATGGTTATTCAATTAATATTTCTGAACATATTTTTTTTGAGATAACAACTAATAAAATTCATTCTGACGAGCACATGCATAACAAAACTTCTTCAATCTCGTTAATGTCCCAAGATCAATGTAAAATATTCAAAATTAGTACAATTTTAGACTGTGTTTGAATTTTCAATGCTACTAAATAGGTTCCAGAAATGGTATCAAACGACAAAATATTCAACATTAGTGCAATTTTAGAATGTGTTTAAATTTTCAATGCTACGAAATGGATTCCAGAAATGGTTGGTTTATTTGGCACTGAGAAATTAAATTGAATCTTCTTGTTTTATTGGAGTAACATTTATCACGTGATTTGGATAATTTGATTTCTTAAAAGCAACTCCATTAGTGCAATTTTATTATTATTAAATATTTGGTATAAAGTCGCATTAATTAGGTGCGACGTCGTTTTAATGTGCATTATCGTGCATTAATTTAATGTGGCTCTTAATTGCAATCTAACATGTTTTAAATATGATAATTCGAGTGAAGAAAACAGATATTTGATTATAAAATCGAAATAATTTGATTGCTTCCCATGAAAAAACACTAACCAAACAACGTGGGCCCATTTCGTACACATCAGAGTCAAATGACTATTTGGTCCTCGTATCAGATTTGGTCGCCTAATTACACGACATCGTTTGATGATGCAAATGTGATATTGTCGACTGTATGATCTAACAAGGAAAGCGAAGTGTGAAGATATTGTCTTAAAAAGAGACCTCCAATAACATGGGTTTTTCTTTTATGGATAATATGTGTTTTTGGACGGCCATAAAATATTTATTTCTTATTGATCCTCTGTCTTTATCATCGAAACAATATCGTGAAGGAAAGAAGAATCACACTCAATATATCTTTCGTTATGTAAATAGTAACCGGTTACGGTTCAAACGAGATCGAACAGTAATCGGGATGTAGAGAGTAATCGAAGAGGAACAAACTAGAGAGAAACGACGAATAGGATTTTCGTTATGTGTCTCGATGTGTTCGATATATTTTTGACCGTAGCATAACCACGTATTTACAGACTCAAGGAATCTGAAATCTAAAAGAAATAGTAATGAAAAACTTAGCAATTTTTTTATTACTACTGGGAAACAAGTAAAATTATTCTCGTGTATTCGAAAATAAAATATACAATGTTTTCCAATCACAATATAAAAAATTTGTTGAGAAATTCGTTTTTGCGCCTTAGTAAAATTGGTCCGGGCTTATGGCCCCATATTTTCTCTGCACAACTCATTTTTATCAACACCATTTCAAGCGGTCATGTTTAAGGTTCAATTTCTCATTCACCCATTGTCCGTTTAGAGCTCGTGATATACCGTTGGAAAGATCTCATATCCTAGATTTTGTAAACGTGTTTCACATCTCTCTAGGTCGAGTCTAAGCATTCCATAATCACGAATCAAGTTGACCCGGTCATAAGTTAAAACACATTTTAACTTTTGTCATTTTTAGACACATTTGTCCAACAAAAATCAATATTAAATAACATGAATAAGCGAAGATTTGGGTTTGAAGATTTTGGTTTGAGCTGATGGAAGTTTGTAAAGTAATATATAGAGAGGGTGTAATGAGCCTTGGAGAGTAGTTTATTCGTTTTTAAAAAAAATAACAACGAAATAAGTAAATTGGATGGAAATTAGTTACGAATAACAAATTGCCAATTAAATGAGTTAAGAATTTTTTTTAATAATAGATGTAGTAAGTTGTAAAACTCAACATAGTGAGTGTAGTTATCTATAATTATCCTTTTAAAATATAATAGATTGTAGTAACTATATAATTTATCATGGTAACATGAATGTTATTTTTGAAACATTTTGGAACCATGACCATTCAAGACATGGCTGAGATTAAAAAAATAACATGACGTAAGAATATTTCACAAACGGATATGAGACAATAAACAATTAAAAACGAGAATCGATGGATTTAAGGATGGTAATCACCTTCGAACTAGGCGCTGCTCCAACCTATTCCCCACCTCTGAAGAGTTTGACCAGTCACAACTACTTGTTAGCACGCCCGCCTTTCACGCATTCATCAACCCCGATTTTATGCTTTCTAGGACACAGTCTAGTCCATGAAACCCTTGCTCCCACCAAATATGGTGGAAGAGAGCGATAGATTTGAAAATCAAACTGGAACTGGCGACAAGAGAGCGAGAAAGCCCCAAAAGTTATGAAATCGGAGGGTGGATCTTGATCTACACATCTGAAAATTTTAAATCGTTGTTCACAAAAATCGAGCATGATGACCCATATCCGATCCAAAATCGACGAGCTCAGGGAACGATACACTGGCGAGGGACTAACCGGGAAGTTCGTTGGTCACAACCTCGACAAGAGCTTATCTCCTAGAATCTTTAACTAAGGCCACTCATGTCCTCAATGGTGCGACAATGCGGACGATGTGGAGGGAGCGAAGCATCTACGAGGATGACCTTGACTGATCTTCAAATGGGGCCGAGCACGTTACCTGGGCTCATATGCTGTACGATTTAAATTTCACAAATAAGTAGCCACCACGGGTGCTAGACCGACGGCAAAATGGCAATCCAAGGTGTCAGTGATCACAATAATGCAATGTAAAGGTTCTAAGTCATTAATACTTGTCCTCTTGGACTAAGCCTATCCTAATATTGAAATACCCTCTCGGGAAACAATCAACATTAAGAATAATTACAATATACTATTTTCGAACACAATGTTGAAGTTTTTCTTCTAAACCTTTGAATCTACTTATTTCCGCTTCCTACCTTTCCTTTCGGATGAGTTAAAAAGCTCATTCTCAAACATGACAAACAATACTCGCAAGCTCTCACAAGCAAGTACCCGAGTCATGTTCGAGTATCGAGACTCAAGTTTATGTCATTACAAGCTCTCACAAGTAACAACATAAACTCTCATCATATTAAACACAAAGTAGAATCACATACTTGCATCAAAGAACCAATATTAGACAACTTGTATTTCACATTTAAACCATAAAGAGTCTAGCACCCATGGTTGGAGGTTTTTAGCCTACAACCATGGTGCTTGCAATATCATGAATCATAGTACAATGCTTGAAAAAATAGATAGAAAGAACTATCAAATTCGAGCCCATGGTCGGCGTGTGTTCCGGACGGTTGTGAGCTGGTTTTAGCTGCTATTGTGGCTACTATTTTTCTCCGATCATATGCTGGATGGTTGTAGCTGTGGTGCTGCTGGTTGGTTGCAGCTGGTGGTGCTGCTGGTACTGCTCTTCAACTGATGATATATCTGTTGGTGGTAGCTGCAGGTTGCAGCTCCTTCTCTTTGAACTCAACTATATATGGTGCTTCTACCTCACTTCCGATGATCCTCTACCTCTGCTCAACCATGACTTTTATAGAGTTTGATGAAGGGCAAGGTGGGATTAAAAATATGCAAGTGGTGGATAAAAAATGGTGAGAGTGCCCAATCAAGAGGAAACTTTCGGCTGAGTGGAGCTGCATGAGCGGCGTAGTGGTTGCTGATACTGCAGCGTCACGATCGTGGCACCTGCTGTCACGTTCGTGACACTTCTTCAACATTAGCTCCTTGTGACGAACCCGTCACGATCGTGACACCATCGTGACGACTCATTTTGGTCGTGGTAACGTCGATTCGTCACGATCGTGATGGAAATCGTTGCACATCGCTGGTTTTCTACAAATATGCTATCACGATCATGACATGCAGTGTTACGATCGTGACACTACTCTTCTTCTTCATTCTCTAGTTGCTTGCAGCGCAAGCATCCTCACTTCTTGCCTCGAATTGATCCTTTTTTGGCACATATACATAAAAACACATCCACGGTAAATTCTGCACTGGAAGGTAGCGGGAGTGTTGTACAAACCGAAAGGCATCCTTTTGAAGGCAAATGTGTCAAAAGGGCAAGTGAAGGTTATCTTATCTTGGTCGTCGGGTGCGATGCAAATTTGGTTATACCCGCTATAACTATCAAGGAAGCAATAGTATTTGTTTCCCGCCAGTCGATCAAGCATTTGATCAATAAATGGAAGCGGGAAATGATCTTTCCTTGTTGCCTCGTTTAGCTTCCAGTAGTCCATGCATATTCTCCATCCTACTATAGTTCTAGTCGGGAGGAGTTCTCCTTTGGCATTGGCATACCACCTTTCTTTGGAACACATTGCACTGGACTCACCCAAGTGCTATCCGATATGGGGAAGATGATCCCCGTATCGAGCCACTTGATGAGCTCCTTTTTCACCACTTCCTTCATGGCCGGATTGAGACGTCTTTGGCCCTCCACGGACCCTCTCTTCCCATCTTCGAGCACAATCTTGTGTTGGCATATTGAGGGGCTTATTCCTTTGATGTCCGCTATGCTCCAACCCAAAGCACTTTTCTGCTCCTTTAACACCCTTACTAAGCTTTCTTCATTCTTCAAAGATAGAGAAGACGGTACTATTACCGGTAAAGTAGATCCTTCCCCCAAGAAAACATATTTGAGGTGTGGGGGAAGTACCTTTAACTCGAACACGGGCGGCTCAATCATGGATGGCTTCTTTTCCGGGACCACCCGATCCGTATCAAATAAGGTTTCGATTCCAAAACACTCCAAACTCGAGGAATTTGGAGGGTTGTCTTCAAGTTGATCCTCTTGATCATCCAAAACTTTCTCTAGGCGAGCTTGTACCGCAATATCAACTACATCAACCACCGAACATGTGGGAAGGTCCGCGTTCGGGTTTCTCACCCCTTAGAAAATGTTGAAGTAGATTGTTTCGCTTCTCACGGTCATCTCTAGTATCCCCGCCTTAACCTAGATTACGGTGTCCGCGGTTGCTAGGAAAGGTCTTCCTAAGAGCAAGGGGATCTCGTTGTCCGCCGGAAAGTCAAGTACCACAAAATCGGCCGGAACCAAGACATCTTAAAGTACTCATTCCGGGTATACCGTGGATCTATCCACGAGGTGGAGGATGACAGATGTCTTCTTCATGTTGCCAATCTTGAGCTTGTTGTAAAGAGATAAAGGCATTAGATTGATACTCGCTCCAAGATCTAATAAAGACATTAGGCCTTGATGATTGCCTATTGCCACCAGAATAGTGAAGCTTCTCGGATCCTTCGTCTTTTGTGGGAGCTTGTTTTGCACAATTGCGCTACATTCCTCGCTTAGCTTGATCTCCGAACATTCTTGTAGTCTTTTCCTTTTTGAGAGAATCTCATTGAAGAACTTATGATATTTGAGCATCTCACCCAATGCTTCAATGAGTGGTATATTAATCGTTAATTGCCGAAGGACGTCAAGGCATCTTGCGAATTGCTCATCATTCACCTTATTCTTCTTTGGCCTTGGAGGGTAATGAATGTAGGAAATGTGCCCTAGTCCAAAAGTCATGTCTGTAACGTTTTCTGTCCATTTGCAATATGATAAATAAAAGCGGCATTATTATTACTAATGTGTTGTAGTAATAAGTTAAGTATTAATTCGATCTATATCATTGAGTGTGTCATCACTAATAGTAGAGCTATAGATCATT
>JAOWBG010213152.1:0-10065 GCA_028566255.1 Geranium maculatum
TCTTATTCCTCTGTCCAAGCAAGCAACAAAATTAATTAGTAACACATTTTTTTATTGTTAACCAAACAGAAAGGAGAGACTAAAACCTAGAGTCTTGTCGGTCTTCCTTCTCTTCATCTCCGCCGAGCTTGGCACTCCGTCATCAGATTCATAACCACCCTGACTTGTGAAAATAAAATAATCAGATCTAAAAATAGAAAGATGCTCTACTAAATACACCTCTGATATCAGCTACTGTCAGTTAAAAATATCATAGAATTGTGGAAGCATAGCTAGGAATTAATTATTCGTACAAAAACGTTTAATGCATTTTACTATTATTAAAAAGCCATTTTTATGACATAAACACGTAGAAATATTATCATTTTCATGAATCATCGTTTACGGAAAATCAATTAAATTATTTTTTATAGCACAATAATATATTTAAAGAAGTTTCAGGAAATTATATGGAGTGCGGAACAAGAAAAAGGGTCAGAGCCACGACAGGCCCACAGACACGCGTCCACGTCAGCAATACAGCCACTAAAAACAGGCCACGTCAAAGAGGTCAACAAAGTAGTTGGTGAGACCTTGCATGTTCGTGACGTGGCGATCTCCTATTGGCCGACTTATGTCTACGGGGCTAATGGATCGTCTATTTATTATTATTTATTTAAAGCTTGCTATATATAAAAACCAGACCACCCTGTCTCCAGAGCAGACACACTAAACCTTACTCGCACCCCTCATTTTCTCTCGCTTTCCGAGCTGCCAAACACATTTTTGTTGGTGTTAAACCCTCGGATTTTCCCGAGAAAACAGAACCTCAGAGGAAAATTTCGAAAGCTCTCTTGCTGAGATTTCAGTTTTCGCGATTCTCTTCTCATTTTCCTTTTTGTTTCTGGTTCGATTCTCTGATGACAAGAGCTCCGAAAATGCAATCTCAGTGTGGAGATCTAGATTCTTAGGGATTTGTTGTTTGCATGTAGTATACGCACATATAGGAGGTCGGAGGTTACTTGTTTGTGTAGGAGCTGTTCGATTTTGGATTTTCCTGAGTATTTGCTAGTGAAAGGTGACATTTAGACGAAATTTTCTTGTTGGCGGTGTGTGATTTTTCTCGGGAAAATGAGATCGAAGAGTGGAGATCAAGGATTGCTTGAGGATCCGGAGTTGGGCGGAACTTCAAAACAATCTCACGAGTAATGATCTGATTCTGTTTTTTCCTTTCCGTTTTGATCTTTTTAGTTCAGTAGATTTGAATTTTTTTTTCCTGGTGCTTTGGTGTTTCAGGTGCTCGAAGATTTCATATTCCAGAGATCTTCTCTTGTTTATACGCAGGACTGAGAGATGCAAGAAATTTCCAAGAGACTTTGATCCTTCAATGTCAGGGTAATCTATTACTGTACTGGCTAAATGTTATGCAAAGGACCTATTTGTGTACTTGAGCATGTATTCATGTTTCTGTGCTTTGATCTGTATCTGGACAGTGAATTTGAAGATGCATCCACTGGTTTGTTGATGTCTCCTCTCGATTCAGGTGTGTGTTTCAATTTCAACAGCCTGTTGTGCATACATTGTTACATTATTACGCAGTTCATGAGAGCCGTTGGGCTTTTGATTGACTGATACAGTCGTCTGTATTTAAGAGCGGGCGATTTAGATTTCATGTTCCTGATGTTAATTGTGAGTAATGTCATGTCATCACCGTGTTTTATACCTAGTGATATATGTGTGTTGTTCCTCACTGTGTTGATTAACATCAGTGTATGAGGCTGTGCTTTGTAGACCTTTGGTGCTAATTGTTCACAACTATGCAATGAGTGTGATGTAGCATGCTAATGAATCAAATTAAAAGATTGATGTCACCTTTAAATTAAGGCAATGAAATGCTGCTTGCTTATAGTGGATATAATAGTTCAGCTACCAGTCAGGATCATAGTTCTTGTGAGGTATGTTGAGGCTCGAGTAGAGCTCTTCCTGAGATTGTTTGGTCCAGAAACTATTTCATTGATCTGTATACATGATGTAATATTCACGTTGATGGGTGTGGCACGTGCATGCTACAATCAATAGATAGTGAAAACATCCAAATTTAATATGAAATGTGAGGATGTTTTGTTACATTCGTTATCTGTTTAATATCTAATATTCAATACTTGTCTGGATCTTCGAAACAATAATTTGGTTTGATTCACATTACTTATATTTATGGAAACATGATTATTGGGTGCATTTGAGAACCTAATGTACATTAAAGAAGGTTATGGTGCGAGTGGCATTTTCAATGCTTCTGCAATCAAGTCAATGAGCTTCTATATGTTGTTCTTGACCCTAACATTTACACCAATCATTTTTTTCATAACTGGGTATGTCTAATGAAGTCTTGCACATGATTTTGAGACTTGCTAGAATTCCTATTGTGTTATATATGGTGCAGATTCTGGACCTTCGCGAAGCCTATCTCAAGGTTTAATGTGAAGCCCTGCAAATGATGAGCTTTGGGGAAGTGGTAGATGCATAGCCCCGGCTTCTTCAAAGGTTCAATGCAGTAACAATTATAATATACTCCACAAGACTCACAATCCATACCGTCCTCCACACTTTTACAAGGTCTGGCTAGTGTGTTCAATTTCTATTTGGTAATGCTGCTGTAGAATTCACAATCATAACTCATTCCGGAAGAGTTAGTATCGACTCACATAACGACGAAACTCTTAGTTCTGCCTGTTGAAAATTAATGTCAACTTTATATCTGCATGGTTCTCCCTTCTTTCAGATTTTGCGTAGGAAGATTATTGACTTGTTGGTTAGTTTTTCTAAGTTGACAAATATTTTTCTCCCGAGTTTCCGTATTTTTTGTTTCTACATCTGCATTTCAGTATTAGATATCACATATAGCTATATAAGTCACTACACCAACAATTGCAGGTTAAGGGTATATCATGTTCTAATAGAGCATGGCTATGGCCATGAAATGTATTTATCATACTCAGTCACTAGAATTAATCACATTTCCTTTTTTTCTCCAAGTTTAGTCAAATACATTTCTAATGTCAGTAAAATCAAGTTCATGGGTTTATAACTCAAATATGCTGGTACTTATTGAATTTGATCTTGACAGGTTGCTAGCCTCGTGGAACATAACGCTCCTGATGGCAAGGAAATGCAGCCATTGAAAAATTCTGGGCCTAACGATCAGGTGCGCGAGACTAGAGACTCTGAGGAAGTTTATTCTTGCAAAGACCTCGAGCAGTACATTTCCTCAGAGGTCAACGAAAAGTCAAGCAATGATCATACTCCGAGTACAGACAAAGGTCTCAAACTCACCAAGACTTCTTCAGATGGGCTCCATCTCAAATCTAACACTGACAAGAACTCGCTCAACGTCTCAGGGAACAGAGACACTGCAGAATTCGGGAGTAGCCTTCCCCGCAAAATCACATTCAGGACATTTTCCGCAGTGGAAGTAAAATCGAGCTTTGCATCTGTCATCCACAAGGATCATGTCGTCATGATGTTCAACCTGAAAATGAAGAGGCTGAGTTCAGTGATGAAATCAATTTACCCGATGAAGACAGCCTCTTCACTTTCGATTACTCCATCTTTGACGATCCTGATGAAGAAGCTGATTTGCTTCCATCAAGCACACAAGTTGACCTCATCAGGAAGCTAGCAACTCTCAGCCACATTAATCCTCACTACGCAATGGGCATGGAGACTTATGTGTACCCAACAATGGCATGTTTTAGACCTTGGAACTCAATGGATTCAAGGCATTGTCCTAACAATCATCATTGGTATCCCAGAAATGGGCCGCCTCCCTATCCTTTCCAGCAACCTCGACCCTGGTCTGCTAGGTTTGGCTCTCCCGTCAATCATTCACATTTCAACCCGATGCATTTTCCAAGCAATTTTCCTTATTGCCATCTGCAAAATGGGTTTCAAAGAGGCTTGCCTTATCGTCCCGTTACTCATCTCCCTCATCCTCCACAGAGACTGAGTTATCAGCAAACAGGCCCTGGAGGCCACGGGAAGCAAATTTCAGGTAAAGCACTCACTTCTCTGAAATCATCAAATTCATAGTTTATTGGGAGAAATGTGTCATGTGACACTTTTGCTATGGTGCTACTGTTTACTTTGTTGTATTTTCTTTCATGAAGGCTATGAAGTCGAAATTTAAGACTTCATAAAATATTTTAGAAAAAAATATTTATTTTTAGATTTTGTAAAAAAATATTTTATAGTTCTAAGGGTAATTTCTTTATTTATTAAAAAAATTACATACAAATTTTCACGAGAAAACAAAGTTCACGCTTATCATTTGTCATAAACAAAGAACACAACACTATCTTACAAAACTATCGTAATATATATGTTCAACACATTTATGCCATTTTACCTAGTTTCTTCATGTGATGCTAATTTTGCTAAGAACTCTTATGCTATTTGCATCTGTAGGCCAGCGCTGTGCTTTTGGTAGATTCAAGAACAAAAACACGTGGAGCCCGGTGAAGCCTAAAGCTCTTGCCAACAAGGTTGACAGGTAGTGATGGTGGTCACTGAGGTATATGATTTTCATGTCTTGCATTACTTGTGTGTTGTTAAGTGTTGTGAACTGAACTTGGCTGGTTCCTCAGTTACTCTGTATTGTGGATTTAGGTTAGAGAGGGCACATATATATACTAGGTGAAACATAGCAACTAGAAGATGGTGTTGAAAACCTTTTTGTGACTTGCACATCTCATCCAAGTTCTAATGGTTTTTGGATTTTCTCGTATGATACAATACAAACAATCTTATTTGTCGGTCAATTCCTTGCACTCGTTAGGTTCTAAAATTATATACCTGTTTTTATCTTTACTCTCTTGAACATATGTTGAGGATGATATCGTGGCAATTTTTTTTTTTGGTATATGTAAAGCCCAATATGGGCATAAATCATAAAACAACGAACTCGATGGAAAGGAAGGAAAAACTTGAACCGTACACGTATTCATAAGAAGGTGACCCGCCAAGAATTGAACTACGATTACGAAGGGAGATAGAAAATGAATTGAGTTTAGAACAATTTTAGTGATCTCTATCCTATAACCTATCATATCGAGAATATCGAGTTGTGATTGAGTTGTATATTTTGTCTCTGTATAGAATGGTGATGCACATTTATGACAAATTTAATGATACCCCGTCCTCTACCCTGCCGGGCAAGACCTTGTTGTCATCCTTTAGAGGGAAACAGTGACATTGTTGATAGTTAGGCAAATATCAGAGTAGTAATGGAACATTTCATTTAGGTAGGTCTACAGTTACATATAGTTAAAAAGAACAATGGTTATGAGGAAAGAATCGAAATCCTACAGAACCACTAGAGCTGTTACATTACATAATCTGAGTCAACTTAGAGCCAAAACTTGAATAATAATAATAATAATAATAATAATAATAATAATAATAATACATAGAAGCCCAGAACTCTACAGCCACAACATTCAAATAACAGCTTGAGCTGAGGCCAATACATTCCCGAATTACAGACCCTTTACTCCATTCCTTCCGGTACGTACACCACGACGAGACAAGGAAATCTCGAGCTCGTGGCCTCGTACCAGGTGATACTAATCGGGAAATGGTTGGTTCCGGTCGAGAAGTCCTGTGATTGGTTAACTCTCTTTGCACCGATCAGTTGTTTAGCTTTATGCAGAGTCGAGGTTAGTCGCCTCTGAATCAATCTCGTGGGATGAAAGCAACTCTCTCTGAGGAAAATATAACAATCTAAGCATTATAAACCAACATTTTGTGTGTGTGAGAGAGATAACGGCAATATCAGAACGAGTTTAACTTGGCATATTTGCAATGAACTTTACAGAAATGGAAACCATATTCTAATTTAAGTAATGTAATGTAATGGACTCTTCTATCAGTGAACGAAACAATTAGAACACAGAAACTGCTATCGGGACTACTGAGGTTCATGGATAGGTTCCTCATTAATAATAGCACCTGTATATGAACCAAAACAGTGAGAAATTAGATTTTTTATATTCGCTATTTAAGGAAAGTTACGAGTTGAGCTAATGTGAATGTTGTGATGAACAAGTGGATAAATATCTGGATTGGCAACATTGTGTAGCAATTTTGATACAAATCAGTGTCGTATAACCCAAAATGTAAATGTAAATTTAGGACAGAATGGAAAGTAAGAAAAGAACATACAGTTTCAACATCGATAGGGTCCATCATCTTAAGTTTTTGCAGATGACCAGTGACATTTGGGTCAAAGACGCTGCCAAGGAAGGTGTAGACTTGAACAAAGTCGGGCAGGACTGCATAACAAACGGTATCAAACAAAAATGATACAACATAAAAAGACAGATATAGACGAGTTAAGAGGCCTTTATCCATATAAATACGGACAAAAAGATATATAACCTATATCCAACCCTACCTCTCAATGGATTGCCATGATTTCCTTGATCTGTCACTTCTCCAACTGGCCGTGTCCTAGGAGTGCTCGGCTGTGCCCTCGGAGTGCTCTCAGTGCTGCTACAGCAGTTAGTAGCCACCACTGGCCCTGCTAAAAGAAGCGAAAAATATGTCACTTCCCAAAAGAATCGTTTTATCTATTCATTTACATTAAAAGCAAGTCAGTAGTGTTGACGTGCCAGTTTATTCAACTGCCAGACAAACAAGAACCGCTAACAAATAAAAAATTAAGTAAAGAACAGCTAACCCTTTGATACACTGGCTGTTTGGACGGAGTTGCTTGTCCAAGTCGAGACCGCAGCGCTAGCAATAGGATCCCTCGGTATAGACGGTGAATCAGGGCTTAGAACATATCCAGGTTCGAGAAGACCAGACGACTGTAATGCGCCTAGAACCTGTGGAAGTACTTCAAAATCCAAATAAAGCGTTCATTTAGTCAATATTACCCGGGAGATTTGATTGTGCGGGTAAAAGAAACTTAAAATAGGTTATTTTTACCATTTTTGGTTGCTTTTTGAGGATAAGGATGGGAAGCTTTTCTTTTCGGCCGAGGAGGAGGCAAATGTTCATTTGTCCCGCTCTTCTGAACCTTGAGGAAGTACTTTTGTGCATGACTACGGATCTGCAAAAAGGTGTGCTGTCAATAGTTTTCGTAGTAAATGTTGGTATTGTAAGTTAGCTAAAATCGTAGAAACTAAAAAATCTATCATTTCACGGCAGTTATCAACTTATCAATACATTTATAGTCTTTTTGCACTAAAACATCGTCCTTTAAAAAACTATCAGCTTGGAGAAACAGTAAACGAAACCAGACCTAAAAGTTCCTGAATTTCCTAAATCTACTCTTTCATTATACACAAAGAAGAAACAGATGCTTAAAATTCCATGCTAGTATTGCAAAATGCATTAAACGTATAAATATTATGGGATTGGAAGGAAATATTTTTGTGCACTTCCAATTACCTGGATAACTGATTTCGAGCCGATAAATGCTTCAATCTTTTTCCAATCTCGGTCGAAGCTGGACAAAATTGAGAGTTTAATAAATATCACAGAATATTATAGAGAAAAAAACAAAAGGCCCAATACTCACTGATTAATTGTGTTTCCCAGGTATAAGGCACCTAGAGTAATCATACCCTATCAAAATGTATATCAACATTTCATTGACCTAGTATTTACCAGACGTGGGACCCAAACTCGCATGTGGACTCCTAACACCACCGACACTTAAAAATAACTATAAGCTAACCGACTTATCTTTCTAACCACCAATAATATTTCAGCTCGAGTTTGGCAATTATCTACCTTCCACTCGTCAATGCCAATGAACCAAATTCTTACTCCCGAAGTTCAAGGAAATTGATTTGACTCCGCATCTTATAACACGACAATAGTATATTTTATATTTATGCAAAGCGATGCATCTTCTTTTTTATGACATTCATGATCTAACGTTTCCTTAGTTTGGACTTTAATTCTCATTCATACAATTTCATATCCACACAGTTCAGAAACAGGTAAATGATCTATTCTCAATCAGCTAATTCTTGCAATTTCAACAAGAGGGCTGCTATTTAGCACATCCTTAACCCCGATTAACAATCGAATTCATTTCCACTTCAAGAACAGAAACATTACAGTCAGATATGGATTCAATATCTTCAAGAACACAAATTCATAACCTAATTCCACAGTAATCACTCAAATTCCTACAGATTTCACTCTCCAATTCCAAGGACCAAAGCTTATATGGCACAAAATACACAAATCTCCACCAATAAACTGAATCAATTCCACATTTCACAGAACTCGAACAACAAAACCGATAATACCCCCAAGTATGCATAATCTCACAGATACACACAAACCATCAATTGAACCAATAATAAAGAGAACAAGAAACTTACAGCTAGAACAACAAAAACCAAAGAAAAAAATACTATAATTCAAGAACAGAAGCACGATAGTCAGAAATGGATTCAATATCTTCAAAGAACACAAATGCATAACCTAATTCAACATTCTCATGAACTTCACATCCCCTCCAACTCTCAAAACCATTCAATTCCCAAAAGTACCAAAACTTCTAGGGCACAAAATACACACATCTCCACCAATTCCACATTTCACAGAACTCGAACAACAAAACCAAAAACAAAAATCCCCAAATATACACAATCACGCAGAAACAAACAACAACAAACCAACAATTGAACCGACGACGAAGACGAAGAGCGCAAAACTTACAGCTGGAGAGCTTCGAGCAGTCACAGAGCTTCGACCCTTCGCCGTCGTCGCCGATGTCGAAGTCCTCGTCAGCGAGGACGTTGATGATGTAGTCGATGATCGGCTAGTCCACGTCCCTCGCCCTCGGCCCAAGCACCTCGTGCACCACCGTGCTCGTCTGAGATTTGAAGCAGCCCAAAACCCCAGATCGAGCCTGAGATCTCCGATTACCTGGAAACAAACAAAAAACCCTAGTTCTATGACCACGGACCTGGAGATTAGGGCTTGCGAGCGGAGATTTGGGCAATACCTTAATCGACGGCTCTCGGGACGAATTGGGATGATCCGGATCGATCGAGGGTCGATTCAATTCGATGGATCGATGAATTTGGAGCGTAGGGTTCCCAATTTTAGAGATATGAGATTGGATATGCGGGTGTGAAAAACTTACCTTGTGAGCAGAGGGAGGCGACGGCAGCGGCGGCGGAGCAGACGGCGCCAGACGGAATGGAGGCAACGGCAGCGGACGGGAGGGAGAAGCAGATGCGGGAGGGAAGAAGAAGAACAGAACACAGATTGTGTTCTGTTCTGAAACGAGAAGAATTTTAGTTAAGTTGTAAGGCCGGCGCAGGTTGTAACATACGCCGTCCTTAGAAGCTAAGGACTGCGCATGTTACCCCTTGCGCAGTCCTTAGCTCTAACACCTGCGCAGGTTTACTATGCGCCGGTCTTAGCTCCCGTAGTGCCGGCGTATATCCTATAAATGCGCCGTCCTTATGCCCAAATGGTGTAGTGTTTATATATCAGATTTTGAATTTGTTACACTTAAGGAAACTCTGAATGTTCAAGAACGAATCACATGTGTTGCATATGACACATATTTTGTATATAATGGTGAAAATATATACCCTTACTCATCTTCTTGTCTGAAGAATGAGCACCCGACCCTCTTCCTCGCCTTCCTCCATTTCCACAGTCTTCACTTTCAGCCTTCCATCTCAAAATCCGTTTGAGTAGCTTCATGATATTTTTGCAGAACATGGTAATATTATCTCCATTAGCATACCTCAGAATCAAACCTCCTGTCGACGAATATTCGGTTTATTTATCTCTCCAGTCAGGAGGAAGCACACAAGGCCATCTATGCCCTTCACAACTCTGTCTACCCCCACGGGTGTCTGATCGTTGCTCTCGCAATAGGAGCTCCTCTCGTTCAGTCGATCGATCTTCCTAGATTCCAACTGTCCTTCAACATCCTCGCAACACCTCCCGATCTTACCTGGACGTCGCCTCCGAAAATTGCTCCGTCCCGCAACCGCTTGTGCGCCTCACTGTCGGTCCCGAGCTCAAGATCGCAAGAGAGAGAGT
>JAOWBG010214263.1:0-10057 GCA_028566255.1 Geranium maculatum
GAGTTGACCAAGTGGATACTTGGTAAAATCAAACCGCCAAGAATGAGTTCTAAAACTCAGCCAACTCGAGTTGTCGGGGAGAATTTGGGAGTTTTATACCACTGACTAACTAATCAGCATATAAGGATTTTTCTAATTTTACTTGAAGACGTAAAGTGTGAACTTACTTCCCAATGCCGTTGATTTCAAGAAGTTCATCCTTTGTTCTGGGAATTCTTCTGCTGATATTTTGCAGTGCTGTGTTACTGGATCGAGAAAATGCAGCAAGCTATGATTAGGCGATCTCATCGAACAAGAATGGAAGCATATCAACGTCAAATGAAGTGTGAATTTCAGTACAATAATCAGGAACTCACAGAAATATGTGGTATGCCATAACCCCTTCCCCAGCATCTCTAACAAGATTTGTTCGAAGCAGTCGCAGAGAAGAGAACAGTTTGGCAGAAAGAATCTGGAATAGAATATAGAGATTATCTAGCTAGGTAAAATATTATTTAGACAAGATTACAAGGGAAGAAACTGAGGATTGCATGTGAGTGCATCGAGTATACCATGTCTGCTTCGGATTGAAGTTGGGCAGGGGTGTCATTTCGAGGAGGACTGAGCTTTGCAAATGTCAGGGAGGCTTTTGCTGGAGTTGCTTCAGATTTGCTCATTTTAAGAGCTTTCACCGAGGAAGGGAATCTACAAGGTAGATATAGGTTACGAGATGAACATATGGGCCTAATATATTGCACGAAGTAAAATGCCTAGGAACTGACTTCCACGAGTCAAATCAGTAGTTTCCTTCAAAATGCTAGGTTAAACATCATAATTCTTTAACTTGTCCCTAGATACAAACAAGTGATTTCATATGCAAATAGTTTGAAAGACGAATATAAACTTCAGGATCAAATTCCAATCCAAATAAGGAGTGCAGATTATGACACTGTCAGACAATAAAATATGTACACTGCAATAGCAGGTGACCAACCACAACCAGTGAGTGAGATCACCCCAAAATAAATACAATATGCAACTGCATTTGTTCACGATGCCCTTCACACAGAGTGTAAGTGATATAATATAAGAACCAGCAACAATATGACAACATATCTAGGAGAGAATTGGTGGCACGTTAACCTAGGTGGTTTGATCAAAAGTTCAGAGGCTACCACAAGAATACCAGTAAAGACGCTGGACAAAAATTGCCAGTTGTTTGGAATTGGGCTTACGAAATGGGTTTTCCGTTAAACATCTGACAAATGTATTAAATAGATTTCATAGAGTGAATAAGAAAATGCAGTCAAAAATGAAGTACTAGGATGACTCAAAGATAAACCTCAGTGTGATTTTCTGCCCTCCGGAGTAGAGTGTGCTAGCCTTAGACTCATTCACCTGAAACCAATCGAGAGGCAATATTCATATACAATATTATACATAAAGCTGAAAAAAACAGAAGCAAAATTTATTTTTTATTTACAACAATTAAATATGAACAGAGTGAGGATGGACAAAGTAAGAACCTTTAATACAGATGAAACAGATCCATAAAGATCACTTTTCTTAACATCCTCCAATAGAAAATCTTCTGTAACCAGATAGCGTAATATACGGGAGGCTTCACTCTTGCCTAGATGTTTGCCAGCTCCATGAAGGCCCAAAGTCTCATGTCTTTGTTTCTTGACCTATATGATGAATATGAAATTAAAGCAGAAAACAAGCATGGCAAGATAAACCAATGTACATGCTCCTATAGTTAAGCCATACTTGCTGACTTAAAGAACCCCGGTAGACTTCTAAAATATGAGATGATGAACACTGTTGCCTTGTTGACTTCACCAATTCAACCTAAGCAGCACATTATAAAACGGTGAATTCCTTTAACAAAAACCACTAATCATATGAATTTACAGACAAAAGACAATAATCTAGATATAAAATTTTCTTTCGAACCAATTGCTTTGCAGTCTCTGTGACATCCTTCTCAGTAAAGCTTCTGACTTTTGAACAGTTATCACACGTCTTTCTACAGTTGCCAGAATCAAATTTTTCTCCAAAATGAACAAGCTGTAAGAAACGTCGACAATCAACATCATTTTCACAGTAACCAACCTGCACCAATTCATATCAATAAATTAGAAGACCAGTATTGTGTAGGTGGATAATCATAGCCAATGCATACTTGAAAATACAGCATTTCCTGGGGGACCCTGAGTTAGGCTCAAGACATGCATATCATATTACCTCGATTTAAAATAGTAAATGAACACAAGTGAATAATTAACTTTCAATCAAAACCTACTTCGGCATTTGGATGGTGTCATGAACGTGTATACTCACTTTGTTTATAATAAGTGACATACATTCTACTGTCCTGAAACAGGTGTCCACTTATAATAAGTGTCATACGTATGTACTCACTTGGTTTAAGCTTGAATAGCCAACAAAATATCCCTACATAGTTAGTTATTAAAATTGTTGGCACAAGAGAGCACATGGGATAAATGGTGGAAAGTGGAGCACTAAAATTGAATGCTTAACTTTTACATGTATTCAAATGGTACCCTCTTTTTTATCAACAGCCAAATGTTACACTGATATACATAAGTATTTCAGTCAGTGATCCACACTTTGTTTAACATGTTTGCAGTTTAATCTAATTTAATTAAAAATGTTCAAATTTGATATAATTGATTGCGCATAAAATATGTGTGAAATAAAAATTTAGTGTATCCCAACAGTTGGCGTGCTGTGTTATTTTCTCTTTTGAAAACTGTGAAGACCATCTCCGTGGACGTGTCAAAATCTGTGCTTCCTATTAAAAGCAACTAGCAACCAAAAGTTTATATCAAATTACCATACGCAAGAGATTTTCAGTATTTGTCTCAATTATTCTCCCAGTATTTGCCAAATTGGCTCGACTGTATCCAGAGGGCAATGGACTTTGCTCTACTACTCCTTGGCTAAGCATATGCTTGATCCGCAACTGAAAAGCAACAAGAATCAGATGCTATAACCAGAGAAAATCAAGAGGATGATGGGCAAGATCTTCATGATTTAAATGATTATGGTAATTACTTTCTAATTTATTTTTCACAAAAAGAAGGTAAATCGTCATATGCCAGAACAAATCAAAACATACATAGTCACTGTAGCTGTAATACAACACACAAGATGACGGTTGACCATCTCTTCCTGCTCGGCCACACTCCTATAACATCATAAAAAAATTGATGATTATGTACTCCACAAATGTTGCACCACAATTCACAGAATATAAACAAACTGAGAAAGAAAATCATATTTTTTATAAAAGTAAAATAGCAAATAACTTTATACCTGATGATAGCCTTCAATAGATTTTGGGAGAGAATGATGAATAACGAAGCGTACATCTGGTTTATTGATGCCTGAAATAGAGGTATTACTATATGGTTTTATTTAGTAGATCGATGAACCAACAAGTGAAATTAAATTAATGTACCCATTCCAAATGCAACTGTAGCACAAATAATGTTGATTTCATCTTTGCTCCATTGTTTCTGAATAAAAGAACGCTGGGCAGGGTCCATGGTACCATGGTAAAATGCTGCTTTATGTCCACATTCCTTGAAAGAACAAAAATGCAACCTGTTAGAAATATAATTTGTAGGATTATGAATGAAACTTTAAAATGTACAATCCACCATTAACTTATGGCATTCTCTTTTTCCCTTTGTTTTTCCACTTCTAAAATGTTTTTTATCTATTCACAAGATGAGAAGAAAAAAACAACACAAGATGTATTTTTCAGAGGTCCAAGTAATTGCTCTTTTCAGGTAAAAAAAAAGGAACGTGTACACGAGATGAAATAAATACTGAATACCAAAAATTGCAGATAATGAAGAAGAACCAACCTGTAGCTTCTCAGCAACTTTTTCACAGTCCATTCTTGAAAGACAATAAACAATTCCACATTTATCAAAATGGTTTTCCTTAATGAATTTGTGGATGTCCTCCACACACTTTTTCGTCTTAGGGATGACAGAGTACCTGAAATGTTTGCATTTAATGATATATCAATCTGCAATTGTTTAATTATCTTCATCCAATACTTCCAATACTTACGTTAAATTTGGACGATTAAAACTTTGGCGAAAAATAATGCAGTTAACAACACCAAGAGCCCGTACAACATCATCTTTTACACTGGAAGTTGCAGTGGCAGTTAAAGCTAACACTGGAGTATTTGGAAACTTCTGTTTCAAGATGCCAAGACCCTGGAAAATTGTCACTCACTCGGCTTAGTCAAGAAAAAATCACGTAGTCTGAAACATGAACCTTTTTTTAAAATTCAAACCTGATAATCTGGTCTAAAATCATGGCCCCATTGGCTAACACAATGAGCTTCATCAATAACTATCCTGGCTAGAGATTCACGAGCATGTAAACTTTCCAAGTGACGCAACAGAACATCACTCCTACAATTATCATGGTTAAGTGTCAAAATGTTTAGCACCACATCTAATCTAAGATTAGAATGTTACTTTATATTACCACGGTGTACACTGGTAAACAGTTAATGTTGCATAAATAATAAAACACCATAACAATTAAGTTAATGCAGAGAATAAAGACTTAAGCTCACTTGGCAACTTTCTCTGGTGTGACATATAGCAGCTTGTATCTACAACAATCAGAACTTATTTCTCTAAGAATATCCTGTTGTTCTGTCCACTCCATATTGGCACTTAAGTAAGCAGCGGGTATGTTTGCCTATAATACAACCAAAAGGGGTTGGACAGTTGTTGAATACACCATACCAATATAAGGGCAGAAAAACTATAAAACAATCAAGAAAAAAATAGTTCAAATACAGCAAATGTAACCTGCAATAGATGCATTATTTGGTCTTGGATAAGTGACACGAGGGGAGAGATTACCAACGTTATTCCTGGGCAAACAAGAGCAGGTAGCTGCAACAGAACAAAACTTGAAAGTGTGACATAGCAGTTTTAGTTCCTATTATGGGTATCCAGGGCATCCAAAACTGCAAAGTAGATGCAGGAAAAATAGTACTCTGACCATAAGTCGTTCAGTTGAGAAACTGGGCCAAGAAATTATGTCTTCAATAAATTGTAGTAGAATATAACCAGCAATCAAGATGGCAGAACTATATAAAAACAAAATGATGATAATCTACTAGTAATTAGGTACAGGAAAACAAGAAATATGTTTTGTTTCTAATACATTAGCATCTCTATAGAAGAATCAACCTCACGATGTATTTTCATGTCATGACTATTTCATTGCACCTCTCTTTATGGTCCTATTCGTTCCCAAAGAGAATCCATATTGACTTTAACTACCTACTTGTACTAAAAAAGAGCATATAGTTGTGTAAGAGAAAGTTGAGTCATTTCAGTTATAATATTTTGCAATGTTTTCATTCCAATTTAATACTTCAGTTATTTTTTTATAACACGTTGCCATCTTTTAGTTTGAGTTCAAAGTGTACATCAGAAAGGTGGTAGAGAGAAGTGATAATAACTAGCTCACCAAAATGGTGATAGTGAAATTTGCAAACAGAACCATAGTTAGTATTGAAGCAGTGAAACACAGTAAATAATTAGGGTTTACCTGATATGTCAGACTTTTTCCACCACCTGTTGGCATTAAAACAAAAACATCGTATCCACTCATTGTAGCATTAATGACCTCTCTTTGGTTAGGCCGGAAAGAATGATTTCCAAATACTTTCTTGTTGCTCGCCTGAAAGAGCCAGGCAAACAAGAATCAGAAGGGAAGGCAAAACAAGTAAAGTATCAATACAAATCCAGATAAGCACCTCCAACTTTTTTGTCCAAGGGAAATTCCCCAAACTCCACTTTTTATCATTAGAACCCTCAATGTAATTTACTTCAGCAAACTTGGGTATGTACTGTTCTCTTTCCACAGGACCAGACGAAACACCACAACTGTCTACAGATGAGAATGAAACAGATGAAGTGTTCCATTGTTCAAATCCAGCTTGCTCATTATGTAAATGAACCTGAGCATCAAATCTAATGGGATCTGTCCTGTATGTAGCTGTTTGCGGAGTTGCAGACTGGGAAGACATGGGAGTTGTCGTGGATGCAGAAACATGTGTCAATTTCCTTTCCTCGTCAGCTGAAGTAGGATAAAGGTTACTCTCAAGCAGCTGAATTTGTTTATTTAACTGTAACCTAACAATAAAATACACACGAGTTTGAGAGAAGAAGAGTAAAAGTTTTTTTTGCTTTGCACCACTTGAAAGTATGCTGAGAAAAGAGAACACGGAAAAATGAAAACAATGCAACTAAGATGCCAAGAAGCAATATGATTCAATCTGCACTATTAGTAAGTCATTGCATATTTGGTTTCTTAATTTATTACTGAACCAAATACACATGAGAAAAAATTTCTAATGGCAAAGTCAATACTATTTTTTCTTTTGCTGGGTATGGGGAAAGAGAACCAAGGGCATAAACTTTTCAACGCGAAGCTTCTCTATCTGTGCAGGGCACAAGGTATCAACATTGTCAAGAAGTTCATTTGATATGGAAATTAGCATGTCCTTCATTTCCTGTACATGATATGCTGGTTCTGGGCAATGTCCTAGCTGCATTATGTTAAAGAAACAGGCTTAACAAGCAAACAGCAGAGTGGGATACCATCACAACAATTTGGGAAAAATTAAAAGAAGAAACGTCATTGTTATTGAAAAGAAAGAATATACATGCCTTGAGACCATGACTGCAATTTGAGCATAATTCTGGCGGCAAATAACTCTCCTCTTGTCTTGCAAAACTGTTCTTGTCCGTAATAGGAGTAATGGGTGGGAGCTTAGATAATGTCGGTTGAGGTGTGGAAGTTGACTGATAGTGTTCCATAAGTATTTGGTCCACATCAATGTTCTAAAACCCAAATTTATCATGTGGAAAGACAATTGTAAATGAGTTATTACCCAATAAACAAATTAGGATAGTATGAATTTCAAATATTAAATTTGTCTAGCTAAGAGCAAGCTATGATACTATATCAGCAATCTAAATTAGCATTGATGGCTTAACTTCTCCATTAATGTTTAAGTGTACTAAATAATTACTATTTTGTGATAAAAATTACATGTGAGCTCAAACTCAAATTCAAAAATTGGACTTCTATTTTATTAACAGATCACTAACTTAGTTCCAAATACTGCAAGTTAATCACACAGCATTCATTCAGAGCTCATGAACTTCATCTCCTGAATATTTAGATGATTTCAAAGAATCATAACTTGATATGCACTAACCTAAACCAAGATGTGAATTACCTCAAATACTTCATCATCTATGTCAGTAGACAAAACTTGTCTGGACTTGTTTATGTCCTGGGTATGATCATTCTGAGGATGAGAACTATTGGCCGCTGATTGTTTAAGCTCATTCCAGACCCCCAGATTATTTCCAGCTTCTGTGGCCCTGTTACTACCCAATGGAAATAAATTATCATTCTGAGGTGCATATTCATTATGGCTAGCATTGGCTTTACTGAAGCCTTGATGTGCTTGCAAACGTTCAGAATATCTGTGTGTGTTACATGAGCTTTGTAAGGTAGTTCTTTTGACACCATTGGAAAAGTCAGCACCAATGTTATTAACTGTAACAGTTTTGCCATGTTTGATGTAGTTCCTGCTTGACACCTTCAAATTGGAAAGGGTCTGCCACGCCTGCCAAATATTTTACAATCAGAGTGATTACCAAATCTGATTCAATTTATTTAGTGTATAAAAAAGTCAAACCTATGAATCCCATAATTAAAGAATGATTTTATTAACTTTATCTGAAAAGATAATTAGTGATCCTTTAATCTCTAAGCAGAAAAATAACCTCATAAACAGGATATTTCATTGAGGATCTTCGATAATCTACCCATTTTACCTTTTCTGATTGTGAACTCTGCTGCCTCGTAAAATTCTGAATCTGACAGGTTAATAACCTATGGGAAATTGGAAATGTCATTGTTAGCAGAACAATCCTTTAGTCTGACAGTTATTCATTTGTTCTATGGCAACCCAAGTCAATAGTGTTGAGTAAATTGAGGTTGTATTCCGAAACAAAGAAATAATGTATCAATGCAAGGGAGACAAAAAAAACAGGAATTGTCACGGAAAAATGTAAGCGAACAAAACAAGAGATAGAAACCAGATATCTCTGATCCAGATTCAATTCTACATTTCTAAGTAAGATTCAGTGCAGTTGGTAATGCACTTTCTACCGTGATAAATCAAGATTTCCAATATACTTGGAACTGTGAACCCAGATGTCAATCAAAGAACTGCACATACTCGCTACCCAGCATATACATAATACTAAATTACCTTGCAGACATTGCTCCTTCTGGCACAGATTTTTGTGTTGGTAAAGAGAAAAGGAAATTTGAGCTCAAAAACTTATTTTGATTCGAGAAATTCCGATGGGCATCCACATGCTGCACCCAATTGATTTTAGGAGCTTTGTCGTCAGATCTCGAATCTTCACCCACATTGCTTAGACTACATTTCAGCAAGCAAACAATTACCCTCTAATTCTATAAGAAACAAAAATAAATAACAACACTACGCTTGCCTCGTGCACCCTCCTGTTGTCATTGGTTAACACATTCTTCTATTCCTCAAACATTCCTCCCAATCAGAACCCACTCTACACTCAAACCATAAACTACTTCAGCTCAATCACATAATCTTAAATGCAACTATATCTGCCTCTCAGCATCAACTAAACGAGTAACACACAAAAATGGAACTAATCAAACCAAGCTACATTACATCACCAAAAAAAACCACGCACCACAAAATTAGGCGAGAAACAAGATCAGAAGCAACTCAAATTCCGAGAAACTTCAAAAACAACCCGCAGAATCCAAAATATGCGAAATGTCCACCTCTGAGCATCACCCAAACGACTAATATCCAAAAATAGCACCAATCAAGCCAATCAACATCACCAGAAGAACCAATGCACCAAAAGAAGTAAAAAAAACACGCACCTCAAAACCAGAAGCAAATCGAATTCCTTCAAAAACAACCTGCAGAATCCAGAACTGTGAGATCTGAAACCCTACAAACAATCGAAAACCACAACGAGCAATGCCATTAACAGGAACAGAACTGGACCGATCTTCGACCTCCGATCGTGGATTTTTCTAGGGTTTCGATGAGAATGGTCGATGGTGTACGGACCCAATTTCGCTCGCTCGCTCTTCTGAGGAATCGAGGCCGTTGATTGAAATGCTAAGCGGTGTTTTGTTCGTGAAATGGCGGGAAATTTGTTAATTTTACCGTCTTAACCTCACAATACATCATTTTTATGATAACTTTAAAATTAGTTTATGTTTTAGTTTTAAATTTGGATGCAATCCGTTCGGGAATTAAATAATATAATTAGGATAATCTGGAAAAAAATGTTTACATTTTTATTGAACTAAAATAAATAGTATGGCCCAAAAATTCTTATCGACACATTTATGATACATGGCTGAAATAAACAAGTGACAAAAGAAGATAAGGGTGCTCAAAAATAATCGAACCGATTAAATTGACCCAAATCAACCGAAAAAATAACCAAACTAAAAAGAACTGAATTTACAAAACTAACGAAAACACACTATTTTGCCATTCCACCCAAAATCCGACAAAGTCCCAATATATCTAATTTGATACAGTATTGTAAAAACCGTTAGACGCCACTCAGTGAAAGAGAGTCTTCTAGGACTAGCAGGGAATGAATTGAATTAAAAAATTAATCGAACGATTGGACATTATTACACATCAACTGAACAAAATTCGAAAATTTATAAACTCGCCACATTACCATCCGTATCCAACATCATCTACGCCTACTAATAGAGATGCCCAAAAAATAACCGATATAATCAAATCAAATTGAACCGACTTGAAAAAACAAACCGAAAATATTGAATTAGTCCGTTCAAAATCAAATCAAAACTCCATCGGTTTAGTTTTAATTTATAAAATAAGAACAGATAAAAAATTGAATCAAACCAAAAACCGTTCAATTTGGACACTAGT
>JAOWBG010216483.1:0-10052 GCA_028566255.1 Geranium maculatum
TATTTAACTTAGTCTGGAAATCATTAGCGGTGAGCCAAGGGTTGCTCATCCCCCTATTTCCCATACTGAGCATTATCGCTCATCCCCTATTACTTTATGTATCTTACAGGTTAAGCTCGCTGTTTCTGGACAGAGGTTGACGTCGGGAGGTTGGCATCGTGGTGACAGGTCGGTCTTGTGAAGTCTGTATACGCGTGATACCGCCATGTTGAGTTATATATTCTTTTGTACCCTTGTGGGAATTTGTATTTAACTTGTCTGTTTTGTAACCCTACCGAGACTTATGGGCTCGTGTTAAGCATGTATGTATGCATATGTGTTGAATTTATGTATATGCTTTCCAGCGATGAGTTTATTCCGCTGTGTTATATATATACAAGTTGTATATGGTTTTGTGTTGTTTACAAACGTTCACTGCCGAAATTTCTGAAAAGTATTTAAAAGTATTTCAAAAAAAAATTGTCGAGGAAATTTTTACAAAACCGTCGCGACCGGCTCGGGGCGACCGGCTCGGGGTGTGACAGGACAAAATATAATGAAAGTGGTTTTGTTATCGAATCAATTTCACTCAAGCATGCAAACACTAAGCTAATTCAAACTAAGTAGCACTCAACAATTATCACATATGATTGGGGTAAATTGGATTTTCTGGGGATTGTTCATGAAGCGGCGATAAAGGTATAGAAATTATGGTATTTGGACTTCCAAGTTTGGCCAAACATAGACTCTTGCGAATCCACGAAAGGTAGTAAATCATTTACCCGTATCTAAACCATACCAAATAGAGCTTCGGATAACCACATTCACCTTTTAAAAACCTTAAAAGAAATCTCTACCTTTCGAGTTGGGACTATATAGTTATAAATCGTGGCCGTCCTCTCGAAAGGAAAGATGTAAGCCCGACTCTCCGCCCATGCTTATAAATTATCGCTTAATTGCAAGACATGAGCGAGATCCTTAATCATAACACTAATCCAATTTGGTTCATGACCCACTCATGAGTTCATTCACAATCCCTTTCAAATCTACCCCAATCCTAGATCTAGCCACTAATGGTCATGCAAGTAATAATTTCTATCACAATCATCATCAAATCAATCAATCTCAAGACAATCGTCAAAACACTTCAATCACTACAATATCTAGATAGGCAATCTTACAAATTATATCAAACAACCCTATATTAACAATCCCACCAATCCTCTAATACACAAGCAATAAGTAAAATCCAAAGCAATCAATTGCTTGTTCTCAAATCAACATACAACAATACTAAGAACAATAGATGGTTTAGATATGAGAAAACTTTGAATCTAAGATTAGCATTAAGAATCAAGTTGCTTACAATTCCTAAGGTAGCTATTACAAAAGCTCTTGTGGTCCTAGCTCCTCCTTATTCCTCTCCAAGTTCTGAAGATCTTTAACTTCTCTCTTCAACCTTGGAGGTTCTCTCTCTAGACTTAGAATTGTAGAGAAATTATGGAAATGCTATTTTGGTCTCTCCTCTACAATCCCTAAATACCATCTCAAACACACCAAGGGCTTTGAAGAATTTTCACATGAAATCTGGAAATCTGTAGCGTCTACGTACGAGTCACGACAGGGTGTCGTGACTTGATAGTGTCGTGACTCCTCCGACAACCTCGGAGACAGCTATGCAGTAGTGATGACTGGGTGTCGTTGGTCACTGGCGTGAGAAGGAGTGTCGTGCCTTTATGGCAGTCTAATCTTCTTGCCAAGTTAGCCAACGACAGGTGATGTCACGACAGGGTTTGGTGACTCTCACTGTCGTGACTTGTCTTAACGCCTCACGATTCTTCCATTCCTCAGGTATGCGACTCACGACTCCAATGGGTGTCGTAACCAGGACTAACATGACTCCACCTCTGAAGCTCAAATCCTTGTACTCATGCCCTACAACTCACGCCTCGACAGTCACGACTGGTGTCGTGACTCGAGCTGTCGTGATTGAGGATCTCCTGCAAGTCTCCCTCCTCTGATGCTCTGGACTCACGACTCTACTAGTCCTGACTGGGTGTCGTGAGTCTCGCTTGCTTCTCCTTTTAGGTTTTTTGTATCTCGGCTCGATCTCGGGTCTTCTCTCAGACTCTTTTCTACTCTGTTATGCCCTTAAAGTAACACATATCCCTGCATATCATCAAATTTCATTAGTGCGTGTAATAGTACTCAAACTACTCTAAAACATCATAAAATCTGGGTGAAATCGAGTTAATTGTGAGGAGATTTGGCTCGGGTGGGATGTAAAATCCACCCGCATCACCTTGACGACCTAGTTTAGAGCGTTTTGGGAAGATTTTAATTGACACACCCCTTCACTTGTTTAAATTTCCTAAGTCATCCTCATGCATTTGATACATGTGCATTTGTACATGTTTTCAACACTCATTTCCCACATTTTGACTTCTTTTTGCCCCTATTTGGGTACGATAGACCCTTAAATGTCTATCTTTTGCCTCACGAGTACTTTAAGCTTTTTGTGCAGATTTCAGGTATTTTTCGGACTATTTTCAGAGTTTTTTGGGTCACCACTGTGACCGAGAGTCACGGCCCCGTGGCTGAGAGTCACGGCCCCGTGGTCACCTGCGTGGCCCTCCTCTAGCCTCCACCGTGGTCCCTTTTAGGCCTACACCGTGGCCACCCCGTGGCCACACTCAGTCAACGACCGTGGCGATTGGTCACGCCCCATGCCCCCTCTGTGGCGACTTTCACACTTCAGATCATTACTTGCGTTGGCTAGTCATGAGTGAGGAAATAGTGGCACAATTGGCCACGGTCCGTGTCCCTTTTATCACAATCCCGTGGACCTTGCGAAATCTCCACTATGGCCACCCCGTGGCCACCTTATGGCCACCTCTTTGATAAGGGTGTTTTTACACACCACTTTTTTAGTACTTACTTTTCACATTTTAACCTTGTTTCACCCCTATTTGGGCATGAAAGACCATTATTTTACTTCTCTATTTCTTCACGGGTCTTCTAGTGTATTTACAGATTTAAAGAAAAAAAGTGAGAAAATTGAGTAGAAATCAGTAGAATAATAAATTATAAAGCCCACCTGGAACTTTCGGGACGCATAGCTGTTGCATTCGATGTTTGTTTTCGGCCCTTAATATACCGAAAAATACAGTTTTTGAAGATCTACACTTTTGAAAAAGGAACCGTGGCCATTAGCCACGACCCCGTGATGAAGAGGGCCATGGTCCGTGGCGAAAGGGCCACAGTCCTTGGCGCTGTGGCCCCCCTCCGTGGCAAAAAAGGGCCACGGTCCGTGGCCACTCTCCTACTTCAAATCGTGACTTTAATGGACGACTCATGAGCGCGGAAAAAGGGGTATGATTTGGCCACAGTTCAATGCCATTTGGCCACTACCCAGTGTCCATGCGAAAACTCCACCTATAAAAGATCGTCTGCGCATTTGAGAAAGGCATAAATTATTTTACGAATTAAATATTCAGTCTGAGAGTACGAGTGCGATCTAGAGAGTTTTAGAGTATTTGGGAGCCAGAAATATCCCAGAGAAGCAAGAATTGAATGAGGAGAATCAGAGATTCGAGCCCAATTCCATGGATTAAAGTTCCTCAATTGAGGATTACCAGGTTTTATATTCCTCCTCCTTCTATTGTAATTATTATTTGTTGAATTAATTTCCCATATGTTTATCAATTGAATTTACATAATTATATATGGATATGAATCTGTTTATGCATATTTACTTGAATAATATTTGATTGTATTTAATCTGTATGCATGAATTGAATTATTTTCCAGTATGTTTATATTAATTCCAATTGATAACATGTCTGGCTAATTAATTCAGGGATTGAGGCTATGAGTTGATTAATAATTTAGAGAATTAATTTTAAGCTTAATTTATATGCTTGTAGTGCCGAGTAGGGAGATTTCATTATATCTATCTTTAATACTTATTGCCTTTAATTACGTCTGATTGATCTAGTTTATTAATATAATCGAAATAGAAGTTAGTAAAGTCGGGTTTAAATCATCACTATAAATAGGTTGGTTAACACGGTAGTGACATCCATATGTTCCAAAAACCAAGAGATCCCGAGACTTACAAAACTTAATGCTGACTAGCCGGTTCAATCATCATTAGAATATGTTGGTTACCGTAAATTAGTTTTAGACATTTTATCTGTCTGAAAAGGGGTTTGAAGTGTCTTGAAGTTCTCGTTGCCTCCCTAAAGCTTAGCAACACCCGCAAAGCATATTTATTAGTTCATTTTTCCCGAACTTATTATTTTCATATTCATTGCCTCAACTTGTTCAACTTGATTATAGAATTTGTAATTAATTTTTATAATCTTGCATGTGTGCTTATTGCCATATTTTCTACACACAACTTCGATCGACTGAGATTCATATTAAAATTAAATTCGACTGATTAAAGTTGATGATAATTGTCCTTTGGTTCGATAAACTCATGATCGTAATCTTAGTGCCTTGTATTACTTGTGACCGGTACACTGTCGAGAGTCCTAAGATCCGATAAACTTTTTGTGCGTCGTATTCTGGGCCATCACTTTCCCACTTCAAAATGTGGAGTTCGTGGTCTGTTCATGAACGAGAAAAAGGAGGCAGAATTGGCCATGGTCCCGTGGCTCCTGCAAAAACCTCTCTTATAAACCCTATCCTTATGGTGATCTACACCCACCACCTACCTCCCTTTCTCCAGCAGCCTCCATGGAAGTCTAGAGAGCTGGAAGGCCATTTTGGAGCATTTTCCACCATTCATCTTCATCAAGAAAGGTTCAAGGCATCAAGAAAAACAAGATTAGAGATTTGGATTAGGTAAACAACTCGGTTTGGGTTTTCTCCTCCTTTCTATACTCTTTGAATCTTGTTTCTATTCATGTATTTGATTTGGAGCCCAATGGTTATGAGCTAATCTCCCATAACCATAGGTGCTATACTTTGTTTGATTTAAGTTAATTGATTGATGATGTATTTTTCTTGATTATGCATGATTTTATTTAGTCTACCTTAATTTGTACGTGATTGGCCTAGATTGATCACTTAGGTAGTTGTTTAAATTTCCACTTGATCCTTGTAGAGAGAATTAGTAGTGGACTTAGTCAACTTTGAGGGAGGGCTCTTAGTTCGACACCTAAAATACCCTTCACTCAAGTTGTCGAGCCAAGTGTAGTTTTGAGTCAGATTTGATACTCTTAGTTTTGGGTAATGTTCAAATAAAGTGTGGACCATTTCCGAGAGGTGGAATTGGTATCTTAATGCATATATAAATCTAGAAATGCATGATTAGTTAAATATTCTTATTATAGATTGGTTAGCGAAAATCATTATTCTAGTACCCGTGATTGCTCCCCTTATTAATTTTCCCACACCGTTTTATTTGATTATTGTTTATTGTTTACATTTCCGATTATCCATAGCTGTTATATAAACAATCACGCACACACAATTGAGCATTTAAATTATATAGCATTAAATATCATGATTATATAAGAAAATTAACTCAAAGGAATAAGAAATGAGGTCAAAATTAAACTTCAACCATTAAACTTTGGTTGAGTATTGGTATGCACATATTTCATACGTACCTGAGCAAACCTTTGCTTAAAATAATCATAGAGCATATGTGGCTTCTGAGACAACACTGCCAAAGGAATATCATCTCCCATGCAAAATGTAGGCTCCTTTCCTTGTCCAGCCATGCTCTCAATTACCATTTGCACATCCTCACTAGAATAGCCAAATGCCCTAGTTCCCTCAAAGTATAAATAATCAGAATCATCCAAGATACTTATTTGGGTAACTACAGCCATAACATATAAGAAATACAATGAAAAAAATCTTCTGAAATAACATATGCAATTTCCTATATATGTATTATAATTTTATAATTTACTCAAATTGTTGCACATATGCACATAATGGTACAACAAGATGAAAATATTAACTGAATTTATCTTTCCATATCCAAAAGGCCGGTTAATAAACACCAGATATTTTATGTTACCACATTATATGCTTATCAGTAACGAGAACACAAAACGTGTGAAGGATTCGTAGAAATTAAATTTAAAATTTGACATTAAGCCTTGGGAATTACAAGTTCCTCCTCTCTGCGCAGGCTTTAGTGATAAGCTTTAACTGTGCAAGATCCAAAGAGAATTATTATTTATCATACTTTTTTATACGAAAGACTACTAAAACAGTTAGGAATTGATGAACTACAAATTTGCATTGAATGGATTAAAAATATGTGACATAAACATGTATATAAAAGAAAAGGAAGAATAAAGGAGGAACTTCCCCTGATAAAAGTTCAACTATTTCTTTCCTACAATGCAATTGCTTTTATAATTCATAAACAACCAGCCTAAAAATGAAACCAAAGATACAGTCCCTTGAACTTCATCAGTAAGTATATTTCAATTATTATTAGCAGAATAATGCAAGACAAAAAAATTGACGCAACACACTTACTGTTGGTGCCTTAGAATTGCTTCATTGTCCATAACTGTTGCTGAGAGATTTTTCACAGGCTTCAAGGATCGCATATTTTCACTGACCCACTTCCCATAAGGATGTGACAATGCCACTCGCTTTTTGACCTCTGTATTCTCATAGACCTTCAATGCAGAAATTTATAGGAGCTAAAATTAGAATGGAAAAGTAGTAGCGTACTTAATATTGTATTATGTTATAAACTTTCTCATAAACCGAACCAAAAACTGAATGCACTTCCATGATTCACAATTTACTGATTACTACCAATCTTGTAAGCACACAAAGTAAAATTAAATACAATTTTGTACATGCCTGGCCAGCTAGTAAATCAACAGTTATCATCATTCCTGGACCAAGGCGCCCTTTCATTGTAACCTTTGACTCGTCCATGGGTAACACTCCAACCTGAATAAGATCAAAATGGCCAGCTAGTAAATCAACATTCATCAATCACAAATATAATATGCTCTAACGTGTAAAATCTCATTTGTTGTGCATTATTCACTTTTATCTTCTTTATCTATTTCAAATCTAAAAGCATATATGTCCTCTCCAATCATCTAAACTTGTAAGAGAACTTAATCATTCATTCAAAAATTGCAAGCAGTAAGAAATCTCACCTCAGAAGCTACATAGACAATATTGTCTTTTGTCCGCCAATACCTAGCAGGGCGAAGTCCATTCCGATCAAGACAGGCCCCTATTGTTTTTCCATCACTGTCCAATATCATAGTAACAAAAATCAGAGAATAGCTAAAACTGGAAGAAGAGAAAAAGAAAAAATGTGACATATAAGTTTTTTGAGAGAATACTCAAATCATAAATGGCACAAAATCCTTTCCCCCTGACACAGCAGAAATTTCCAGAAGTATACCTGAATAACAGTAATGCCGGTCCATCCCAAGTCTCCATCTGACCCTTGTAGTAGTCATAAAAATCAACAACCTATGGAGAAGGAAGTGATTCAACGTCATTCACAAGTAACATTAACTTATAATTCAAGAATTTCATGACCAAATAGTGTGACTATAACATAACATGTATGGAACAAAATGTATACAATAAAACACGTCTAATGGTAAGGCTTTAGAGCTTTATGACATTGCAGTTATAAAGGGTAGCAGCGGAATTGTAGGATTAGATGATTTGAGGTCTGTGACTCTGGATCTCCTCGGTCATTCATTAATTTGAATATAGTGCCAATGAATTTGAATAATCAAATGCCTATGCATAAATTTGAAAAACCGAATCAACATCTATAAGCTCGAAAAATCAAATGACTATTCATAAATTTGAAGAGAAAAACACCTGCATTGTATTGTATTGAAAAGATAGATGGGCACATCTAACTATTGAAAAAGAAAACATGATGTATATATTTATAGATCCACCACAATTGAACGGCTTGCATTTTACCTCGGGATACTTTATTGATAAAGTTGGATGATTCTTGTATGCCTCTGGAACAAGAATCATTAGAGACTCCTCAGGAGCACGACCACTTCTTATTAACAACTTCATCAACCACAGAAAAAATGTATGAATATAAGAGTTGCTTGTTGATCATTCTCATTTCAAAGAACGAAACAAAGAAATTTGAGATGCATCCTTACGCACAAGTACATATATGAAAAGGAAATATGCAACGTCTGAAAGCAATCATCTGAACAATAATCGTAAAATGTCAGGTATGCCATGGTAAAGCATAGGGAAGCGTAGTTCAAATATTACCTTCAAGTGCTTTTACAAAATTACTATATAAAAAGGCAAAAGCATGACTGCATGAGATGATAGCATTTTTTATCAGTACAAAGAATATACTATGATTAATAAATGTTCCAGCTGATATCATATTATGAGGTACTGTGTCATTATCACGCAAATAACCCCCAATAACTTCTATTATAAATCCCAGCACATTTCACTCAAAAAATACTTCATAGTAGAGCTTCAATTTCATATGTGATATGTAGTTTTTCAAACACATCCAAGTAGCTACATGAAAAGGCTGGTACAAAGCAAGCTAAAAGTTAAGATACGAAATACGTGAAATAATTGGGTCAAAAAATCCTTTTCCCTTCGCTTTGAAAAGAATTACTTTTTTTAGTGTTATTCATTGAGAATAAATTAACAATGGTAATGTATGCCCCAAAGCATATTAGTTTCTAGTCAGTTTGACAAATTAAGGAACACAAAAGATAATGATACCAGATTATGTACAGTTCATACTATATTATGTTATGTATAAAATTATTCAATAACTCTTACTTCTGCAGCGCTATCAAGATTTGCAGAGTCTGACGCCTTTGGGTTTCCAAAAGGACGAATTTCATTTTCCCTGCCATGCCAAACTGAAGACTTCAATGAAGCTTCTCGGGATTGCATCCAGTTCAAATTCCCCTGCATAAAGATTACAGTGTCAATAGAAAGTGATTCAAATGCAACTTGTAATCACATCATAATCCAGTAGAGCTTCAATGCGAAAGTATCACCTGTATGGTGTTGATCTCTCCATTATGACCAAGAAATCTCATCGGTTGTGCAAGGGGCCACCTTGGGCTAGTATTTGTGCTAAACCTTCGATGATAAATGGCAAAGGGGGTTTTATATAGATCATCCTGAAGGTCATAGTAAAATAACCCAAGAACTTCTGAACGGAGCATTCCCTTATAAACTATTGTCTGATTGGAGAGGGAACAAAAGTAGAGCTCGCTTCCCCAACTTTCAGAATTTGCCATTGCCGCTTTTTCAATCAATTTCCGGCAGATGTACAGTTCTCGTTCAATGTCCTCAGCATTCTCTTCTTTAATCACTCTAACAAATACCTGCTCTATGGCTGGCATGGTTTCTTTCGCAAAGTAACCAACAATAGAAGTATTTACAGGAACTGGCCTCCATCCAAGCACCTCGAGACCTTCTTGTTTAAAAGTATTTATAATAACTACAGAAGAAAATAACAATACATGGTCAAACAACAAATTGCATGTACAGAAAAAATGTCAATCATGCACATGAGAGTGAATTGGAAATTGACAGTGAGCATGAAGCATTGATTGGGAGAGTAACAGGCACTGTGCATAAGACAGGCATAATGCAAATGCAGATGACACGTACACACACAGAAGGATAGATTGGCAGGGATACACGAACAAATGAGTTTAATAATGGAAAGAAGCAGTACATACATGGAAAGTGAGACAGAAATAAAGCATAAAAAAGTGATTCAATAATGTATCTAGTAGTAGTAAAAAAAATGGTGCAGTATTATTGTATGCCCATAAAGACAAAATATAGACATGTAGAACAAGCTTCCTACCTAATATAACAACTCTAATTCAGTGAAGAAACGTGAGTTTCTTCATCTTCTTGTATTTCATTTATCATGACAGGATATCTAAATTCCTATAGAAATTGTTGCACACCATGCAAAAGGGAAGATCTTTTCAATTACTAATCTGCTCTGTACCAATTTCCAGACTATTATATATAGGGGCACATTCAAGTGCAAACCAGGAGGGCTGTGCGAACTGTGAGAACCC
>JAOWBG010217594.1:0-10051 GCA_028566255.1 Geranium maculatum
ATAAATAGAATCAACAAGCATGCAAACACACAATCCAAACTCATTCATCGCCAAACATTTCTCTTATCAACATACAACCAAACAATCAATGCATCGCATGCAAATGTACTGTCACCGTTTCTCGACAGTCGTGAAGGCATTGTGTCGGAGTTAGCTACCCTCCCGGATATTACGACTAACTCCTCAATTCTACCTATGTTCGCTCACAAACCTTCCTCTCGGACAAGCTTACGAGCTAATAACAAGAGTAATCATGCAAACAATCACAAACTCTTACTAATGATTGCAAGATTCAAACTCAATCATCCATAGCAAAGTAGAACACGCTTTAAACATGCAATAAAATGACTAATTAATCATAAATATCAAAAATAAGTCATAAATATGTTTAGTTCCCATGACCAAGGGTTTTTGGCCCCGAATCATGGTGCTCAAGCATTCAACTACAAGGAAAAACTAAATGCAAGACATGGAAGAAATTTACAAACTCAAACCCAAAGACATGGGTGTTGGGACGCTCAAACCCTCCCATCTAGCTCCTCCAAGTAGATGCTTGCATCCTCTTCCTCTTTCCATGGTGGTGGTGGTGGTGGAACCCTTACTTGGAGCACCAAAAATGGCCTCCAATGGAGGTTTTGGAGCCCTCTCTCTCTCTTGGACTTGTGGAACCGAAACCCTCTACAAACTATCAAGAATATGAAGTGTATCCAATTTTCGGGGGTCTCAAATCCTTTTATAGAAGCTGGTGCATGCATGTCACGATGGTGACGGTGAGCGTCACGATTGTGACAGCGTCCTTGAGTTGTCGCTCCTTTTTCTGGTCCCAACGTGCTTTTGCAGAGGCGCAGAGAAGCTGTAGAGTCCGTGGTGTCACGATCGTGACGGGGGGCGTCACGATCATGACGTTATTCGTTTCTGCGTAGCGTCACGACGGTGTAACGATGGTGGCGGATCCGTGGCGGCCTGATTTTGCCCTTGTCACGACGATATGTCACGATGGTGGCGCCCATCGTGACAATCCTGCTGTTTTGGCCAATTTTGTGCTTGTCACGATCGTCGCAGCAGGTGCCACGATCGCCTTGCTGCTGCTCTTTGTCTTCTCGTCACGATGTTGTCAAGATCGTCGCAGGGCCGTGGCAGCCAAATTTGGTCGTGGTCACGCCAGAACGTCACGATCGCGGCGCCGATCGTGACACAGCTTCTGTTTCACCAAAATGCACTGTCACGATCGTGATGGGCAGTGTCACGATCGTGACATGCATGTTTTCCATCATTCTTCAGATGCTTGGCGCGCAAGACACGTCGTTCCTCGACCCGTTTTTGCTTCGATCGACCTCATTTTCCTACAAAACCACAAAAATACACCGAGCATCAAAACGAACTAAATATGGCCCTAAAATGACCGAAACGAGGCAAAAGCGTGCTAAAATGGGGGGTAATTTGAGGTTCAGAACGAGGCAAAAATGACTCACATCAAGAAGCTTGCTAACTGAGAAGAAACCCACAGTTGTTTTTGTTTTAGGTAAGCAATTTAGGCAGTTTAGAAAATTAATAATCATATTTTTGAAACTCAAATGTTGGTAATGAATGAGAGTAACATGGGTATATTTTTGGAGTTTGAAGCTTGATACTTGTTTTCACCGAGTTCATGTGAAGTACATTTTTACTTGTTAATTCTTTGCTGTGTTAACTGAGGGATAAAGAGTAAAGTCCATTTTTATAAGATTTAATC
This sequence comes from Geranium maculatum, assembly GCA_028566255.1. Taxonomy (NCBI): domain Eukaryota; kingdom Viridiplantae; phylum Streptophyta; class Magnoliopsida; order Geraniales; family Geraniaceae; genus Geranium; species Geranium maculatum. The sequence continues at coordinate 1,733 of JAOWBG010217594.1, forward strand.
TAGCTTGCGGCAAGTAATTTTAACTTGGTGCATTCAGGACATAATTTGTCTGACGGATAGGGGTGGCTATTTGCTCCCAATCCAAACCAACCTGCAGTTGCTTATTAAAACAACCATGGTCCATAGTTATATATTTAACATCATATAACTTTTATAGTACCATTATACTATCAAAATTTATGATATAATGACCCCATTTGGTTTTTTTCCTTAATTTTAGACCTCACTCAATAGGAGAGAAGGGCATTAAGTGTTGTTTGATCCCTGTTATGTGTTGCTTCTACCTTTTTCAGTTTTTCCTCAAAAATCCGGCCTTCGATTGTGTTTTAACACTTTTGAAGACTTTCATATTTTTTAAACCTATTATTTGCTTATGGCATAAACTTTCTACTTTTGTCTTATACACATTCCTTGTCATTTATCGGTTTTAGTTATCGTTTCCCAATCAACTACCTTAAACCTTAATAAAGATGCAAGTTGTTTTGGGAAAAATAAGTCAACAGAATAACATAAAGTAACGTACACACTATTAAACCTTATTTTTCACGAAATATCCCCCTAACAATTGTTCTATAACATTTTGTAATCTTGTTTAACCAGTTTTTTTTATCTATTTAACTTTCATACTAAAACAGCCACTTATGAAAGGTTAAAGTGTTCACAGGGTTAATGTGAAAAAAGAAAGTCAGAGGACGTTTAAATTGTAGATTACTTTATATCAAATAATTTTGTAGTTTTTTTTTTATTTTGTAAAACCAGCTGAATTCAATAACAATTCAAATAATTTGTGAAGGCCTATTTTGAGTTCTTGATTGTGTTGATTGATCAGGTGGTCCAGGCAGTGGCAAGGGCACTCAGTGTGCAAACATTGTAAATCACTTTGGTTACACTCATCTAAGTGCTGGTGATCTTCTTCGAGCAGAAATTAAATCTGGTTCTGAAAATGGGTGCGCAGTTTCCTTATCACTATCAGTTACCTGTATCGAATCTACTTAATTATACAGCTATAGGAGATCTTATCATTTTGGATGAAAACTACAGTTATTTTTCATTCTATGACCACTGTCACAACTTCAAGAAACAAATGGTTTTACAGTGAACCTATAAGCAAAGTTCTAGAACATGATATCTTTTCATTTAGGTCCGAGTCGAACTCAGGTAGTGTTTGGACTATTTTACTAAGGAAAGATAATCACCTATTCTTTGTGTCAGTCAATTCTATTTTCATTTCCAATCCATGTAATCCTCTCAATTGAGCTCATTCTGATGAAACATCCCTCCAAAGAAAAAAGAAGAAGACAGAATGAGATTCTCATTCTGCAAGTAATTGTGTACCCCTGAGAATGGGACAAGATAGAATGGAAGTAGGAACAAAGGAGAATAATTTTCTCATCTGAACTTAATTAACACAACCTTAATTGATAACGTCGCATAGCAGAGGCAACCTTGGCAAGGACCATCTTTAAGACTGCCTGTTGGGCATAACAGCAACTGCTGCTCTGCTTCCATCCACAAAATCAATTTCTCATTTAAACTACACATCGACAAAGTTAACAAGTCGGCAGCGAAAGAGACCGATCATGAACGAAATAAATACTCCGATTGCTATTCATCAACCGCCAATAATTTACATAGAAACAGCAGAGAAAGTGTAGAGCTCTGAGGGGACAGAGACCACTGAAGAAAATTGATTAGTCAATACCCACACTGTAAAAACCCACCTGGAGAAAATGACTACACTCAGCATAATTATCTTCAGATTTGATGATATAAAAAAGTCAGTACAGAGATAATATTTATTCCCAAAACCAAGTTTGCAGCAGCAAATTAGATTCACAAACAATAATGTATCTATCAAATAATAGGAAAAGCATCGGTCTGTTTTAAAATTTTAATGAAAGGTCAATCATGTTAGTTGATGTGACTATCGTCTTTGTATTTATCTCATTTTTTCTTATGTGGGTTTATAATTCATCATTTCCGTGTTCTATCATTTTTATATTCTCTTATTTCACTCCCTCATTTCCAAAATACATTTCTCTAATTTTTGGCAAAAGTATAGGCTTAGTGGAGTTGGTGTTCTACCTTCCCTCTATGTCCCAAAAATGTGGTAAATCAACCAAGGGTAATATTGGCAATCCATGCATAATTAACTCTCTCGAGATGAAAGTGTACACTTATTTTGGAGCAGAGGAAGTGATATTATAGTTATCTACCGGTGGACAAGGCAGGTGCAGAGAAAGAATGAACTAATATTGATATCCTATTATGGTGGAAATGAATGAATATCATTATCAAGGACCTTACTAGTGCAAGTTTACTTAAAGATGCTACTCACGGAGCAGTCATCGTGAACACGCCATATGGTCTCGCCCAGGAGGTTAGCGACTGACAAGACTGTCAGCTGGGGAAAGTAATTCATTTCCGACACTGGAATGGTATTTGTTATGATCACTTCTTGAAACAGGCCGCCTGATAATCTCTCTATCGCAGGGGGACTGTGATCAAACACAGAAATTAGTGAACCTCTGTAACCAAACCGAATTACTTGAAAAACTAAAAACACTTTTTCCAGCATTATACTGGTAAAATTAGTTAGCCTAGAAATTTCACAGTTATGGAACTAATAAAATACACAAATAAATATCTTCATAACCAAAGAGAAGAAAAGCACACAATAAATTATTTGAACAAATTAAACAACCTAACTCGTGAAATTTTACATCCCTAAAGACAGCAAACCTCAAGCTGAATTTAAAGATGACACTGATACTTTTTCACAGCTTCAATGTATTTTCATTTTTTTCCAATAAGGGAGGGGGCAAGGACTCGTAAGAACCCAAAAGGAGATTATCATAACACATGCAACAGCAGCCATAAATTGGCACATGCCACAGTAGTAACCATAAATTTGACCAAAATTTTATACTTCAAAAAGGGATAAACATAACAAGGGCTGATAAGGACATGATGGCCATCTCAATCTTAAATGTTAAAAAATAATGCAACTTATAGACACGGCCTGAAATAGTGTTTCGAATAAACTCAAATTAACATTATGAAGTCTAATACTTTTTTCTAGTATATTTAATCTGATTGTTAAAAACTATTTACCAGTCAAGTATCTACTTTTTTCTTTTATAATATGCAATTAGATTATGAACTAGCATGGTGAGCACTGAAAATAATCCGCATACCTAAAAACAGCATGTGTACTGCATGCGTAGACTTCCCTAGCCCCTTCCTGATGTAAAAGAGCTGCACCTTTGGTTATAGTTCCTGCAACCACCAGTTTATCAATGTCCAGGGTCCAAGAAAAAGAAATAAACAAAGAAAAATACAATGATGCCAAGTACAATAACCGGCATGAATTCAGCTATTGAAACTGGCCAAGAGGGGGAAAGTGTCAATTAGGTTATTATGTTAGGCCCATTAGGCTAGCCCATTAGGGTTTATGTTTGAGTATTAGAGTTGACTTTCCTATTGTACCCTATATAAACGAACCTTCTATTGTATTGTGAACACAGAAAGTATAATCAAGTATTTATCTTTAAACCTTGAGATTGACAAAAAGTTTAATATACAACGAGTCCATTATCACCTATGGCATTTACACTAAAAGACCACAGATTACACAGGATAGGTCGTCATGCATAGGGCTCCAATACTAGGATTACTATTCTTCATCCTGTTATGTATTGTCTACATCATTTAAGAAGTTGTGCTTCCACTGCATCGTCATGAACTGATATTAATACTTTTATCTTTGCATACATGTCAATGGAAACCATTACTTTTCTGGATAGATTAAATATTAGGAACCATATTTTTATTTCTGAGGCTCATGTAACCAAATTAAGAAGAAAACACATCAACTGAAAAGGAGGATCCTATGATGTTATTGATGTACTTGGCTAGTTCTTTTGGGGGGACTTTTACTGGTTTTATCAATCAAATCTCCATTAGCTGAGCAAAAAAAAACTATAAAGGAGGAAGCGATAAGGATAAATCAATGTGCATGCAATAAGAGAATTTCTATTTCCAGTTTAATGCTTGTTCTTTTTTCTGAGCAAAGACAATAATCAGCCAGTTCAGTCTTCATTCCAATATTATGCTTTCACATGCAGGTTATTGTATCATTATTTTTTTGGTAGGTAATTTGCATGTACCAAGACTTGAAATCGTGGCCTTACTTAAGTAGAAGCAAGCTCTTTACCACTTAGTGTTATTGTGTAATTAGTTAGAATCACTTGCATATAGCTGAATGCTCCATTTTCTAGTAGATAAAGAGTATTTGAGTATAATTACCAGCTGTATCAATCATATCATCCACCATAACTGCTACTTTTCCCTTTACATCACCAATCAAATTCATAACCTGCAAGATGACATTTGAAACACATATTAGGATTTGGAAGGAGATCTTGTGGAATTGTAAAAAATACAATGGCAGAAAGATACTTATATTTCATTTAGAAGGTATACGAAAAATGCATTATTCCCATGCTAAGATAAGAAACAAAAACAGGAGCAGAGTCAATGTTGAGAGTAGAAGCCCTTTTTTCTTTTCAACTTCATAGGATTTGACAAATATCTAAAGATTCAAACAAAATATACTAGACCTAGTCGAGGTGACACCAGCTATATTTTAATACTATTAAAAAATTACGAATAAAACCATAAAGAAACTTTTGTGAATTTTTTTTTTGAAGATGAACTTTTGTGAAATCTTGCAATCAATAGCTTAGCACTTACCATTTCATTTCGCTTCACTTCCAAATGATTTTAGTATTTAAGATACAAAAATTGTTTGGAATATCTATACACTTTTAGCTAAACATTACATTTTTCAGATGGGAGAATCAAGTGAGTGAAACTTCTTGTTACGAATTCTTAATTTCATATAGAAATATCACTCTGCTTATGATATTATACTTAGACAAGGAGAATAACTTGGGTGCTGCCTGGCAACTAGTTATCCTCAGAACTGAACTTTTTCCTTGAATTGCCTTACCATGAAAACCTCAATGAGTCAAGCTAAATATCAAATAAAATTAAAGGTTCATCTTGAACTTGACTCTTATGGGGGTTACAGAAGCTGAAAATATGCAAGTTTAACGATTTGTGCTCAACTTTATTTAAAAATGGAGTCTTTACCCTTTCACGGGCTCTAAGGACTTTATAGTCCCCGTGACAATGATAAAATGATAAGAATGTTTCCACATGATACTTTACAATTAGATAAGCATGTCAATAATAGTTCCCAATATGACCATTTACCTCGGCAACATTGTGCCCCTGACGACGTTTATCCACAATAGCTAGAGGTGCATCAGATAACTTTTTGGCAAAAGCACGCGCCCTGGCAACTCCACCAACATCTGGTGAGACCACTACCAAATCATCTGAACATATAGCTTTGCTGGCAAGGTAATCAAGTATCACGGGCTAGCAGTGGAAAAAGAATCAAAGTCATCATTTAACAATCCAAGAAAGCAACCAAGACATGAACTGTCCATGGACTTCTTTCACTACTAATGCTACTTAGGTGTTGCATCAGATGTCTTGCATACTTATCAAATTCCAATGATCTTGTCTCTATTATAAGAAAAGAACAAAAAGCATAATTAGATATATTACCTGACCGTACACATGATCAACTGGTATGTCAAAATAGCCAATGGACTGCCCAGAATGAAGATCACAAGCAAGAACACGGTTTGCACCAGCTTCTGTGATCAAATTTGCTACAAGTTTGGCTGCAATGGATTCACGCTCTTGAGTCTGAAATAGCAGTGCATGGAAGCACGTAATAAGTAAATTTACATGCCACTTTAATCGCTATAGGTACAACAACAGGAAACCTGCTTTCTTCATCAAGACATTATGTGCAGATATGACTAATTATCACAGTTTTTATTTTTACTACTTAAATCACATATTTCACCTCTGAGAGGTTACAATGTGAGCCAACACACTAAAAGAAACCCAGCCAGTAAGTACACTCAAAAGTATAAATAACAATATATATCATAAATATAACAAATGTACCTAGAAAAGAAATCATAATACTTTCAAAACATCAGATTGGTGAGTATAAAGTCACCCTCCATGTCTCTCCTTGTTCAGTATGCATTGGACTAGAACGTGAAAAATGGGCAGTAAATGTTATGGTGTGCTCAATCCCTGGGTTTATGCATAATGAGTTTAAGTAGATAAACTGCAAAAAAGTAGATACATAAACCATCGATTTACAATTTGATGTTTACCTTTCGATCAGCCCTTGCATATCCAAAATATGGAATTACTGCAGTGATAGTTTTGGCTGACGCCCTTCGACAAGCATCAATCATAATCAGAAGCTCCATGAGATTCTCATTGGCAGGTGGGCATGTAGGTTGCACGAGATATACATCACAGCCTCTAACACTCTCTTGTAGTTGAACATAAATCTCACCATCAGCAAAACGTTTTATCTTAATTTTTCCAAGCTCCAAGCCCATGTAGCATGCAATTTCCTATTTGGTTCTCAAAAATATATCAGAAAGATATAAATAGTGCTCAAATCACAATTAGAAGACCCTTTATCAGGGAAATCCAAGCCCATATGTAGCCCAATAATTATATTTACTCCTGTCTCACAATAGGTGTCTCACTTGACTTGCTTTAGTCCATAATTAAATGTAAACTGATATACACCTACATTTTTTTATTAGTAACTAAACCACAGCACCAAACCTTACTAGTTCCTACTAACATTTAATCCTTGTAACTACCAGACCTGCAACCCAACATTATTCACACTATCAAAGTATATATAAAACCCTCATTTTATATCTTGAAATCCATGATCGACTGTATAAACTTTAAAAATAAAAAAAAAAATGTATCTGTAAATACTAAAATCATTATATTGGCAGCACCCTTTTTAACTCAACTCATCACTCGCCTAAAGTAACAACCTGATCAAGCATTCAAGCCATGTTAATCAGCTTTCTTTAAGAAATCACATTTCACCTAATGATCATATCACTTCTCCCAGTCATCACAAATTACCCCACCTCACATTGCTACGGACAAGATTATATTCACCAATACTAACACATTTCAAACACATTCTGCATCCTCTGTTTGTGAAAAGCGTTATGTTTAAAAGAAAAGAGGCGAAAAAGTGGAAGCTCACCTGGAAAGTGCAAGATTTGCAGTGCCAGAAAATATCTTGAGCCTGGTATCATTCTTGTTAGCGTCATCATCCAAGTGCGTCTGTGAACCCAAAAAGCTCGCCAATATTTGCCCGCTTCTAACAAGAGGAACAAATGGCCTCCCATTACCAGACCTCAAAGGCTCCACCAAATTACACCTCTACCAAACCAAAACAAGTCATTACAACCCATAACTCAATCATCAATTCCCATATCAAAGAACCAAAGCCAAGCCAACAACTGAAAAAAACTCAAACACAACGTCACAATCAAACAGAAATGTTGAAATCCACACTTGAGCCAAAGTCTCACATTGGAAGTGTATGAGGTGAATAGATAGCTTATATACACATTAGACTCAAGACTCACTAGACTAGTCTTTTGGGTCAAGAGTGGGCTCTAATGTGTATATGGGCATCCTCATGGGGTTGCTCCTCATTGGTAAAGGCTCAGGTTATCCCCAACAGGACTGAACCTTCATGTCATTCGTTTCTGGCTATACACGTGTCTTTCAACTCGTTTTGCCAGTGAGAGTAGATGTTAGAGTATCACATTTGAAGTATGTGCATTTATTTACTATCTTATATAGCAATTTGGGTCTTCACATATTAGCTTCACCTTTTAGTTAGATTGGACTTCTCACTAATAAGATATCAGTAAGTATAACATTAATTTATTCTCCTCTCTTGCTCATTGGACCTTTTGTAACGAAAAAAACACTTATATATGGTCTAATGTAAGTATAAGAGGCGGCGTATCTTATATTGGGTATGATGAAGGACCGACCATGTTTTCTGCAAGTATTGTTGTGGTATGGCATTGATAAAAAATTGTTAGACAAGTACTTTCACCAAAAGCCCGAAACATACGTTCAACCAACATTCTAAAATTTTGTCACTAATTAACTTATGTTTACAACTCATTTCATAAGTTACTGACAAAATAAGTAATTACAACATTTATTCTTCGTTATTTACAACTCATTTCATAAGTTAATGACAAAGGAAGTAATTACAACATTCATCTTTTCATTATTTTATCCGAGAGTTCTTATTTTTTATAATTCTAAAAAAAGATACATAATTGTAAAATGTGACGTGACATAAAGATAAAATCG
>JAOWBG010218704.1:0-10042 GCA_028566255.1 Geranium maculatum
GCAGCTATGCATATGCTGTGTACTTTGATTGAGATGATTTTCAAATTAATACTATGATATGTCTTTGATCCCATTTTTATTATATATATTCACCTATTCGCCTCAGGACAACTCCATCCACGACTTTTCTTGTCAATAATCACTTCTGTCTCTCCACTTATTTTCTTCAAAAAATAAATTTATATGCTTACAAAATAATGTATAATTTTGATTGAGATTCAGAGAGAGAGAGAGGGCAGAGCGTATAAGACCTTTCACTGTTACCGATTTTTGTATGACATTGCGCTACAGATGGATTTGACCGCAAAACACAGTAACTCCTTTCACACACTTTATGCCTCTCTTTCTTTCATCAATGCTACAAAAGCTAACTTACTCTTTCCCTTTACTTTGTAATTTTAATCACTGCAAAAGGAACATTGCTGCTTCTGTCATTACTTCACGTCACCTCCTACCACACCCTACTACCCTTCCTTTACCAGTAAATTACACAACTGCCACCGCTCCCTTCGATTCCATTTTTGCTTCTTTTCTATCGATCTCGATTACCATATTCTACTATAGTGCTTTCTGTAAAGGCAATACAATAAAGTTGAATAGGAATAGGAACAAGAACAGGAATAGGACCCTTGTTCATTAAAGAGGCACAGAGTATACGAACATTGTGATGAGTGGAGTGGATCACACAGCAGGAACGGGAAAGGGTGGGCCCGGTTGATGGACGGCTCAGAGTGTGTGGGCCATCTCTCTACTTGCATGAACTTGGGCTTGGGGGTGCCCTAACCTATTCTATGCTCACGTTAAGATCCTTTTTATGGAAACGACAACATTTGTGTACTACCCGCTTGTGGGGCTCTCCTTCGCATTATTATCATAGACACCACCACTACTCTTGCGTAAACATTTCACTTTTTTGTTCCACCAATTACTAAGTGTCAGACCTTATAAAGGAAAGACCAAATCATGACTTGGCGAGGCCGAGTTGGGCCCAACTCAGAAATGATTACAGAGGCCCATTTAGGGTACACAACTAAACTAATCACCCCTTCAAATAATTGCAGGACAGATGATACGTGGCTTCAAATTTTGTATGTTCCATTCAGTGTGGGAAGGACTCTGGGTGCTAGTCAGTCATCGAGGGTTTTCTAGGAACTAAACGAAAATTAATCTAATCGGACAAGTCGGAGATTTTTACATCATTAATAAGTTCGCATCAAATTTATAACCAAGCGAACTTAAACTAATGTCCATGAATTGACTTCTGTTACAGCTACAAGCCTACAATTGATCTAATACAAACAACAGATCAGATTTACAGATGTGATAAAAAAATGAATTACAGACACGGAAGCACATGGTTGGAAACGAGCAACCTGAGTGAGAAAAAAGCTATCCTAAGCACTACACGATTGCACTGATCTGCTTATACTACAAGATGGTGGTTTCTGATGTATCTCAACCTTTGGGAAATTACTCACCAGTTGCTGCTACATGGCTGAATTCCCAGTCTATATACATGAAACTACTTCTTTTTGAAACTTACCATACAAATGAATGCAATGCAACGGCCGACTAGGCCGTTGATTAGGAGGAGGATTAAACATCGATTCCAGTGATTGAGATCATACCCGTTTTTGTACAGCGAGCCACATCGCGTTATCAGCCACACTCCTGAGTATCTGGAAGAAAAAACGAGAAAACAGGAGGTTATATGGACAAGTTCAATAAGTTGCTACATTTGGAGAGGGTGGTAACTGGTAATGTCAGTAACCTTTTGGCATTTGATATCACAAAGGCTTCCAGAGCCCATTTAGAATAGCAAAACTTGGATATTTCCTTCACAGTTTCGCTATCGCCACTCTGGGTTGCTACCAGAGTCAGAACGACGGGAAGAAGCACGCTCCACTGGAAAACAGAAAAGTTGAACGTAACTAATGGGGAAAAAGGATATAGCTAGACATCTGATGAAAAAATTGAAATTTACCGAGCTAGCAGAACATCTCACCAGTTGGGCTGGACCCTGTTCGCAGCAGATGGCTAATACATACGCTATTCCAGTTACGCAGTACACTAGGCAGACCAAAACTATGTAATTATCTACGACTGATGATCTAGGGTTGTTGAAGTAATAGAACATGGAGAGGTAAACCCAGGGCTTGATGATTGTATTGAAATGGTCAACTGTATCCTTGGCTAGAAAGTAAGCCAAGCTGCTCATGCCGGACGAATTTTCTCTCTTGTACTCTAACTTATCCAGAGAAAATGATCTCAAAGCCGCAATCTTGCATAGCAGAGCTGAAAGTTTATCGAGAATATTCCATGTTAGTAATTTAGTATGACATGGAAGTGAGAAGAACCCATAACAGATTTTAAGTTCAACCGATGTGAAACATATAGACAAGGAATGTTAAGGTGTCGAGGACTTGAAAGATTTAACTCACAAACTGCAATAACGGTGTATGTATATAACCAAGCACTCCAAACGTTTCATCACTCACTTTAGCAACTTTTCCTAAGCACACTACAGCAAGGCATAAAATCAGATAATCTACAGCCTGTTCCCTAGCCTCCCGCAGCCGCTGCTTACCAACCCTGTCAAAAAAGTCATTTTGCATAAAAGAGATTGAGTTTTGTCATGACAAAGAGTATAAAAGCCTAAAATGAGTAGAAAAACAAGCATAGGAAGTTTACATCTGGTCGTCTAAGAGTGTGCATGGAGAGGGTTAAGTATTTACCTAGCAATGAAATATCTGAACTGCACAGCTGCATTAGGAGTTTTTCGGTTTGACAAGTCCCGTGATGATAGAAAATTATGCAGTATACTTTCCTTCTTCATCACAACGTTACACTTCACATCTTCCCACAACTCTCCGGCAAGAGACACTTCAGATCCATCAACAGAATGTGCTCCGTGTGAAGAACTATCACTACTCGATGCCTGATACTCCATCAGCGTGATCTAGCATGACCGCTGGGACTGGATACCCATTATGAAGCATCCATCTAACTGGAAGTTGTTTAACAGTAACTCCAGAACTAGCATTTAATTTTACTATACCCTCCAGAATATCTATGTAGTGGTCAGGAGGATTCACACGGTCAGGGACAGGAATCCCAATTCCGGAAAAGTACTCTTCAACTTTCTTAACTGGGCCATGATACATTATAAGACCACCTTTTGCTAGAAGTATTAAATCATCAAACATCCTGAACAAGGAGTAACTGCAGGAAAACATGAAAAGGATATCAAGTTGCACTTGCAGCCACTTGTGGAAAGTAATTCATATGACCATACGTCAAAATATCTAGCTGTTGGTAAATAAGTGTAGGAAATTACTGTTGTTTACCAAGAACATGTTTCAAAAGTCCACAAAATTCAATTAGAGGAGTTTGTATTTCAGACTGATTTTGGGTAAGCTACAGTTATGACAATGCAGTGCATGTTCCATTTATTTCGAAGCCTTCAAGTCTGTTGTTAGCACTTACGATTATGCTCTGAACATTACTACTAATTTAAGCAGTTTCTGAACAATGAGAACTACCAATTTGTGTAAGGTTCAGCAGAATTATGGTCACCTAAAACTAATTAACAGTAAAAGTGTAAGAACCAGCACAAGTTATGTCAAGTAGCAAAAGAGGTTGCTTCTATACGAGCAAGGTCCTGAGTTCGAATCTTGATACATACATTAGCTTTGAATTTAAATCCAAGTTGGATTAAATCTGAGAGCTCGAGTGCTGATTAAAAAAAATAGCAGTGTAAGCAATCAAAAAGGCATGGTTTCTATTGACGTCCTCTAACCACCACACCAGTTCCTATAAGAAATACTCCTCACTCCCACCTTTAAGTGTCCACTATACCAAAAATGGATGTCTCATATTACTTATCCACTTAACCTTCTAACAAGGAAGCTAAAGTTGCATATCCAAAAAAAAGCAAGGGAGCTGAAAATTGTTTTCCAGTAGTGCCAAAATCGTCAGCAATAACAAGTTTCAGTCGATTAAAATAATGGCATGTATGGAAAATCAAACACTATTGTTATTCTTAATATGAACAAAAAGGTCAATAGGGCGTTTATGTTAGGGTGGAGTGAGTATTGTTTTGGTTATCACTATGATCTTATAGGTAATAAAATATGTGATTTCTTAATATTTAAAAATGGCTCTCTGAAGCACAAGAAAGTTGTGAAACGTTAACGAGTTTACAAAAATATGGAGGCACGAGAAGCTTAACTCAAGCCAGCTAGCTAAAAAGTCATCCCAAACCTGGGAAGCAGGATTCTATAATTCTTGAAAGACAACTTACCTTGGCTGGTGAACAACCAAGCTGACGTTCACTCCCTCAAGAGCTTCACGACGAAGAGCTCTAAGAAGTAACTGGGAAGATGAACTGTCCAAACCAGATGTGGGTTCATCTAATATCAAAAGTGAAGGTTCCATGACCATTTCCAGCCCTACATTTACACGTTTTCTCTGACCTCCCGAGATTCCTCGCTTCTCCACTGTCCCAACAAGGGAATCCCGCACTAGCTGGAGCCCCAAGCACTCGATGACTCGTTCAACAACAAGAACTTTGTCTTGTTGTGGTAGATTGGCAGGAAGTCTATAAAAATATAAAACTCAGAGAAAGAGATTTGAATAGGAAGAGTAAGAGTAAGGTAATGTAAAGCAGTCACCACAAAGAGAAACCAAAACTTAACTGTGGAATGCATTCAGACTAAACTATAGTGTTAGGAGTATTTCCTAATTTATAGTTTCTTGTTTAGTAGTTTTCCTATTCTAAGTTTATTTTCATTTGGTGGTTAGTTTCATATATAGTACAGGTCTTCTTCTCTCTATATAACGGGGTGCTCTCGTTGTATTAAATTAACAAGAATCATCAATGAAGTATTTGAATTTTACATATAGAACCATATATGACTCTGGCCATTAACTTCCATGCTGCCAAATTTCGTTTGCGTGATGTTTTAGGAATCAATTATAGCATTTGAACATACGAAATGTACACAGCTACAGCAGACAAACTTAGCTGCACAGAATACAGAGGTATATTAATAGCTAGCACCAGCCATGTATAAATATAACCATACTGGTTGATAATTAAAGAAAAGAAAAACCAGTCTGGCATTCATGGCCAAAGGAACAACACTCAAAGAGAGCAATACACAAAAGTTCATGATGAGTTAAAAGCATACCTGCATCTTGCACTGAACCAGAGATTTTCCTCCACTGTCAAGTTCCCATGGACAATATCGTCTTGTGGTACAAAACCAATTATTTTCTTGTATGCCTGAATTGATTCAGATTTACCATTTATAAGAATCAATCCAGACACGTCACACCCAGAAATTTTTCCCGTTAAAGCAGAAAGAAAAGTTGTTTTCCCGCCCCCGAAGGTCCCATGACTGCTGTAACTCGGCCAGGTGATAATTTCCCAGTTACACTCCTCATTATATGTTTATTCTTCACTCTCAGAGTGAGGGTTAAATCTTTAAAATAAACCTCAATCATAAGTCTCTTCCTGACTTCAATATCACTAGACATCGAAATCATCCCGGAGAAGGTCAAGTTCTTATTCTGCTCCTGCATAGCCTTTTCTTTCTCGATTTGACCATACGCATACCTGAACATTTGACTCTGACTATGCAAATTCTTACCCTTGGATGCGCCCTTTTTCTTTTTTTTATCTCCTATCTCCAAACTGAAACCTTCTTGACTATCAGTGTCACCTTCAATCTCACCTATCATCTTTGTAAGGTCACTTTTTTCCTTTTTCTTTACTTCAGATGCAGCAGATTGTTGCTCAGATCCAACTGGTGGTTTACTACCAGAAGATTTTTTGCGAGAAAAGGTCCGTGATAATTGTGTCTGCAGTCCAATTGCAATCTCTTTTGCAGATTTCCACTTTTCCTTCGCTCGCGTTTCTCTTACACTTTGAACTGCCTTTTCCCTGGACACTGCTTTTCTTTTCTCTCGAGTGGAGAGAACTTGGTCAGAACAGTTATATATGATGATTACAACAAAACTCAGTGCTACCTACATTGACAAGGATAGGGTCAGTTCTGATTACTGTGACAGTGAAAATATAGAATGTGTTACATAAACAGACAATCAACATAACAGATCTACAAAAATTGATTGCACAATTTCATTATTATTCATTTGTTATTTTATAATTTCAAAATCAAGCCTACATTGACAAACATATGGTCCCGTTGACGTTGACAGTGAAATATGTTATATAAACAAATAATCAACATGACAGTTCTGCATAAATGATAGCACAATTTCATTGATGTTCATTTGTTGGTATAATTTTAAATCGAGTAACACATATATCATGCCAGACTCCAGCATTAGAAGGTCAATCTGAATAGTTGAGTTTGATTCTCCATTTATATGCACCTCCTTTTCCTATTTTTATTCAATAATGGTACTTTATAATTCAATACTTTATACTGGATATCACATAGCATAATAAGGAACCCGTCTGCACATATACTCCAATCCACCTAGACCTAGGACATAATTTGGTGAAGAGAATGACCTGAAGCAAAAATGTAATAAATATTTGAATCTATATATTCTAGCAAGCAATTTTAATGTTCCCGTGGAATACAAATAGGCCTACTGCAAAGGAGTAAAGCATGACTAAACTTAGAATTTTACTGGATAATCTATCATCTAAATAATCAAAAAGTTAAGCGACCACTCACAAAAATCAAGGCGCCATATGCTTGGATATTTTGATTTCCCGATTTTTCTTCGCACCGTGCAAGGCTGAAGCACTCTGCAAATACATACATAAAGGTTCATATTCTCTTAAGTATAGACACATGGTTAACAGATATGGTCATGGAAGATAAAACGAGTGCACTCTAGCATCCACTAAAACGGAAAACAAGAATAGAGAAACAGCCATGTGGAAAGATCCATCCCATTTACCTATATCCTATTCTCAATGCCCAATAGCACCTAACTCATATTTTTGATGATTCAAAAGATTACTTGCAGGAGTTGATGACATATGGTTATACAAAATTCTGAAAACCCTCAAACAAGGACCAACTCAACTAAAAAAATTAGGCTGACAGTTGAGGACCCACTTATTATTTTGTACTCCACAAACAATTAACTTACACCCCAAAGAATGTCACTTGTTTTCAGATTATGCATACTATCATATTTATATCTACTTCCCAACCTCACACAACTGTATTTTCAGTTAACTGCATGAGTAATATGGCAAGACCTGTGTAGGGTCATAGCATTCTTAGAACCTTGAAAATTTGACCTGACTGATGAAAACATAGTTGTCTTGTTCAAAATATGTATATGCCCATAAGCTTCTGCTTAGAATTAAAAATTGTTTTGAACTTTCAATTGCAGTAAGAGCATCACTGTAGCATATGTATCTTGCCTGTGCACTAGAGTTACAGTGAGCTCGTCTAGTCATGTTCCTCTCGAGAGGACAACAGGCCCTGTCATCTTTACTCAGAGAATGAAATACATTATAACTATTGGTGGCATGAATTTTACAGTTTACCTAATATATCCTTAAGAAATTTCATAACTTCTGACTGCTGAATGATATAACTAGCTATTATCTTCTTTTTTTCTATCTATTAATAAGACACTTCCATAACAGCTGTGTTGCCTTGCTGACCACCTGACTGATACACACAGATATTTGGCTCTAATTCAGACACCACCAGCCATATTGTCAATTTTCATGTATAGAGATCCAAACCCATATTTAGATATCAGCTAAACAACTCTACCCTGTCCCATATTTCCTAAATCTTTTAAACAATGGGAACATACAAGACGCCCAATAATTCAATCCACAACATACTGGACAGGGAGAGAAGAACGAGACATACTTTGTGGGGCTGTAGAACCCGTTCTGCAGTAAAATCTAAAATCAAATACAAAAACAAAAACAAAAACAATGGCATCAGTAACAAGTGTCGCCAATGAAGATAGCCATTATATATCAAGACAGGATTAATTTTCTATTATTTACTAATGCTAAAAAAGTGTTGCAACTAAAGATAACTTTTTTATAGGATAGTGATCGATACCCTTTGTTGCAAGGTTTTTCTTCAATAGTACTTCCACAATATGAACCTGCTGCACAGAATATCTCATTACCACTCTTTATATCAGCCCATATATCAGCTGACCCACAGGACTGTTTCTCCATCCCAGGAGATAGTTGTTAACGATCTCTAGAATGTTACTGCTGATAAATATTAATGCATGCAAAAGTACAACAAACATCGCCTTCAAAGTGAAGGAAAAAAAGAACAAAAAAATTAACTTACGGATCACATACTGCATACACCAGTTTCTCTATTGAGTGTTGACCGTGGACAGTAAGCACCTAGCGGGCATGCTTCAGTGTACATACAAAATGGCAAGCAACAAAAAGATTAGGAACTATAACTCCCTTAATAACATAAGTTCAGAAATCTTACATTCCAATAACAGATGGAACACAATAGGATATCTGAAATAAGCATACATTCCATACTGCAACATCTTCAAGTAGAAAAACTGATGTTAAAGCTCTGAGAAGGTTTTCCAAGAAAAGTCAGGTAACAAAAACTGTTGTTAAGGTGTATCATTTACTTTACCTTATAGATAAAGAACACTCAAGCTATTTCTGTTTTAAGATGTTAAGTGGTATTAAAGTCATATATAGAAGATTTACAGTGTACCTCATAACCTAACTAAATGAAGTGATTGCTCAATGAATGAAATTACTGATATGGTGGAGCTATACAAAAAAAGCTATTTGACTATGACACAAATGCAAGGAAAACGGGAGGTTGGCTGAGCAATCATTTGACAGGTCCGATAGACTTACGCATCATGCAAGTAAGACCATGAGGGCAGAAGAATCCGGCACAACAAGGTGCACAGTCATCAGTTCTATGAGGCATGTTCTTTGTGTCTCGTACGTCAATCTTCTCATCATTGGGAGCCTTACAAGCCCATCCTGGTTCACATCCATCTACCCATGTGGTCAAATTACAGTTTTTGTTAGGCTGTGCATAATTGCTGGACTGCTTTGATGTTTCAAATAAACTGGTGAAATAGAACTTTATGTCTGCTGCTGTACACAAGCGTTGTACTATGTCTCCTATTCATCCACAAAAACACTATCACTAAGGTCAAAACTATATTAAAACTTCTAGAATATAACTAAACTGGTAGATGGAGTAAAATTACAGGACAATGAAAGTGACAACACATTTAAACTTACTCCAATGTCCCAATACCATGTTAAACTTATATCAATTAATATACAAAGTGGGCACTAAACCCACATTTTTTAGATGTGGGCACTTCAACAGTTAACAAGTATTTTTGTTTGCAAATTCTATGACATAAGAGCAAGGGCCCCTCCCCCACTTTCCAAGTGCATTTGCTCTAATGGTTAAGTTTTAAATAATGTTTTTTTGCACACAAAATATTATCTTGAAACTAGCCTAATCTCACGGATCCAATCACATTTGACTTTCAGAAATGATCCAACTCCTTCATCAGCTCATCAATTAGCTTAGCATTTGAACTGTTTAGCAGTTCACTATCATCGCGTATATAACTTTGTTGACAAGTAAGCTCAATTCAAACAATTGACTACATATAAAATATATTGGGTCTTCATGTCCTGTATGAATACAACTTCAGTTTTGTTCTCTGAAAGAAGGCTTTCCAAAATACATTAGTCAACTTTGGGCTGATAAAAAGAGTTACAATGACATTTTGTGTGAAATAGATTACATTATAGTACTAAAAAATCTCAACACAAGGCCAAGCCATGGTATAGAAAATTTTCAGGTTTAAACTAATCGAACAAGAAAATTTCTGACAGGAGTTGAAATGTAGGTAAAATGCTATTCTGAATTTTTTTCTAAAGTAATTGTTGAAAGTATTGTCCCTGCCCTTCCTCCTAGCTTGGTCTTCCATTGCACAAGATCAAAGCTCAGGTTGGTAAATTAGTTGCTCATGACTTATTACTTCATATGTAATAAAG
>JAOWBG010219814.1:0-10025 GCA_028566255.1 Geranium maculatum
CGCATACATATTACGGATGCTTCAAAAGCCAATAAACTTGTCTAGAGTTCAGATTCACATCATTTATTTCTCTTTTCTGAATTGCTGTATGTGAGTTCTGATAGTACTATGCCAGCAATAACATATATCACATTATATCATAAACCACACACTGTCAGTTATAAGTGAGGTTATTTCACGGGCGTAAATCAAACGAACATGCATATGTGATAGAAACAAATAAATTGCACGATGCAAAGAGATTCAAAATAATACTTTAATTTTATTGATAATAATCATACAGTACGAACAATTGTAATTAAATAGTACTTAACCTGTAATCAGTGCAAGGAGGGTTGATTGAGGCGGAATCAGTTCCAAAATGAAACATGAGTTCAAAAATGAAATATGCATAATAAATTAGTTAACAGATGGTAATTATTTGAGGTTTCACCTAGAATTTATGATGAAATCGATTTGGAGGATTGAAATTGGAAATGGGACTTGGCTTGAAAGGCTAGAGCTAGACTAAACAAGTCCCCTTTTTGTTTCTCAGCTACCGAACAGTAAACCAACAGCCACCTTTTTATCTTTCAATTCAACCGACAAGCTAGGGCTTTCAAACCCATATCTGCTGCTCGAATCGATCAATCACTTTGAGGTAGAAGAAGAATGGCGAGGGCAGGAGGAATAACGAACGCAGTGAATGTGGGGATAGCAGTGCAAGCAGATTGGGAGAATCGCGAGTTCATCTCTCACATCTCTCTCAATGTTCGTCGCCTCTTCGACTTCCTCGTCCAATTCGGTGCTCTCTCCTCTCAAATTCATCACCTTTCCTCTTAATTATCAGCTGTTGATTCTATATCTTGTTGCCCTTTTCGTTTTCTGATTCGATTTGCTCTCATCTATGACAAATCGATGATAACTTTGGTTCTACTCTGATTAGCTTTGTTGTTTAATTGGGAGGTAAGATAATGTTTTGCAGATATAATTGTACAAATTGGAAGATGGGGATGGTTTATTTGTTAGCTACTTTGATATGAGTCCAAAAAATTGCACTCGTATTATAATAGTGACTTGGGTCACCGTCAATTAAGAACAATTTCAGGTGAAGAATTGAAAATGGCTGGAGTCACTCTTCAGCAATCTGTATTGCGATTTGGGCATCCCAAATGCTATTCTCCTCACTTAGAATCCCTCAGCATTTCGAATGTGCGATTACAAAACATCAGTTTGTTTATTTCTAGGTTTTGAGGGCTAGAACTAGTAGGAACCGAGGTGGTTTGTGTCTTAAACCGGACTAGGTCAGTCAGAGTCAATATATGATCTAGAATTTTCATGGCTTTGGTGGGTGCTGTTTCTGAATTTCCAGCTATAACTTGTCCTGCATGGTATTGCAAAACAACTTGGTTAGGTGATTGACTGATTGGGTTTCTTCCTTTCTATTTCTGACTGAGTTTGTTGTCTTTTGTTGATGTTCACTACCATATACTTCATATTCATATGTAGAATACTAGAAGTTATCGATATTATAATAAGAAATACCTTCCTCCACCATGACCTGCCATTAGATGAGCAGTATTTTTAAATGGTTAAAGTTATCTCAAGTGATATGTTAACATGAGTTTCTCTACTTATAGTACAACCAGTTTGACTATTTACTCTAGGGGAGCGTTCTTGCCAAGCTTGCAATGAATATTTATGTTTTTGGTGATAAATATTTTAAACTGATATTGGATAGTGTTTTTTGTATGGTTGTCTTTAGATGCAACTCATACCTATGTTCATATTTGTGTAACATTTCAGAGGCTACAACAAAGAGCAAATTGGCATCGTTGAATGAGAAGCTTGATACGCTGGAGCGTCGTCTTGAGCTGCTTGAGGTCCAAGTCAGTACTGCATCAGCCAACCCTTCCCTTTTTAGTACATAATGTTTTATGTATCATATCATTATGTAAAAAATTTAAGACATGAGCATGTTCTTGTCCTTGTGGCTTTGTTTTGTGGTAATGTAACCATATTTGAAATTGATTAATGCATTCTTGTCTTTTCATAATCATATGTTTGTCTAATTCTTCTTCTATTCAAAATTCTGTCATTGTGATGGGTCCATTTCTAGTTTAGCTCATTAAGAAAAATTCTAACGAAGGTTAGTTTTCATACGTTTGTCTAGAAGACTGTTTTGAATAAATTTCATTTCAGTTGACATCGATATTTATACAGGGAGACAAAACTTTCCCTTCACTGAGCAGCTATAGCTAATAGTCTTAACCTGTTCAAGTTCTTGTGTTTCCATCTAGACAGAAAAAACGAAGACATCTTGCGTTATGGCGAATATTGGTATGGCAGTAAACATCCTCATTGCTCGTCTTTTCATTACTTATCTGATAACCATCTCATTTGCAATTTAGGTACATAGCTTCCATCCATCCATTTTACTATCTCGGATCTGGAGGAGCCAACGGTTGTGGATTTAGAGGCGATGGTTCTGAAGGAGACGGGTGTTGGGTGGGTGGTGGTGGCGGTAAAACACACTTTTTCTCTATGACTATTGAGAAGGGGTTGGAGCCTCCAAAACTATCTATGGACTTCATGTACTCCGAAGCGTTGTTCTCTATTATCAGAGCATCCTCCAGCTCTCGGACGATATCAGCCATGCATGGCCGGTAAGCAGAGAAGGGCTCGATGCATGCCATCGCTACCTCCACCACTCTCCACACTGCTTCTGTGTGGTATCCTCCCTTTATGTTAGGATCCACGATTTCATCGATCTTTGACTCTCTTATGAACGGTTTTGCCTATATGCATAACATTGATTCTCTGTTAGTCTCGTGATTTATCCAGTTCAGAATGATATATAGCTGTGTTGCTTATGCAGGAAATGAGGAGAACTTACCCATTCTACCAGGCTCCACTCATTGCGCGGCCTGTGTATGTTCAGAGGCTCTCGACCACTTATGATCTCGAGTAGAACCACTCCAAAGCTGAAGACATCGCTTTTTGCCGATAAATGTTGGGTCGAGTAGTACCTGAAGGAATTTTCATGAAAGCTTTCTAATTTCGATATTTGTATTTTGAATGAAAGGCGCGTTAGAATTATATATGTTGCTCTTACTCCGGGTCCAAATATCCCGCCGTCCCTCTTACTTCCAGAGAAGCACAACTGTCCCCTTCCTGAGGAGCATACTTTGAGAACCCGAAATCTGCCACTTTTGCACACATGCTGTTGTCAAGAAGTATGTTGCTGGATTTTACATCCCTGTGTATAATACAACGCCCAGCGAAGGAGTGAAGGTACGTCAAACCTGTAGAAAGAAAGAACATACTCGTATAAGATCTTCGATTTGCAATTTCCAATGTTCATAGAAAATATCTGGTAGATTTGTTTGCTGAATGACTACTGACTAGTATTTAATTTAGGGTTCTCTCACTTCTTTTTTTGGGTAAATATGAATTTTACAATGATTCTTTAGCATTATGTCACATATGCTTTAAGGTTCATGAAAGTAGCTGTGATTCAGAGAAAAATGCAAATATTCATATTTCATATGCATTTCGTTTGCTATGGTACTTGCCTCTAGCAGCTCCGAGAGCGATAGAAAGTCTGGTTGGCCAGTCGAGAATTTTTCTTTTCGATGCATCTCCTGTTAAAAATGAACAAAACATAGTTACTATCAGCAAGTAGTAAAATTATAAATTATCAGTATATAGGATCTGTTGTATGTGCTTTTCTGATGAGGCGTACCATAGAGACGATCTTGTAGAGAGCCATTTGACATGAAAGGATAAACGAGAATTTGTTGGTCGTTATCACTACAATAACCAAGAAGAGGCACCAAGTTCTCATGTCGAATAGCTGAAAGGAGGTCTAGCTGTAATATGTGTCGATGACTATAGTTAGCGCATATCTATGTTAAATTGTCAATGTCGTATTGAACTATAAACAGGCTAGTCTCGTGTACCTCATTGTTGAACTCCCAAGTTCCTTGTGTAGAGGTGGCTGATCGTACCTTCACTGCCACTTCCTGCCCGTCAAGTAGAGTGCCTCTATACACAGAACCAAAACCTCCTTCGCCTATCATGGTTTTATATGTATGTGTCACGGCCTCTAAGTAGTCCAAAGTATATGCCTGTATATTTATCGACTTCATCACTACATCGTCATTGCTAGATATCGAGAAAATTGCATCTGCAAGATCATAGGAGAATTTACTGAGAAAACCGTAAAAAATATGCATTTAGGCAATTTGCTAGGAAAGAACAATACGACATAGATCGTCGTACTCACTCTTGGTTATCGGATACCCTTTTCGTTTAAATCTTGTTCGATCCATAAACTTTTTTCTGTAGAGGCAAGCGGATAAAGCTCCAGCTGCAACGATGAACAAGAAGGATACACATACAACGGCTCCTATGATGAGTCCATGTACTGAATTCGTCTTCTTTGATTCTTTCCAACCATTGCACGACCCATTGCTGCAACAGACACAAAATTCAGGTTCGTTTTCTTTTCAATGCTCATTTACTGTTATTGCAATTTCGAAACTTCCTTACTCCGTGTCTATTTTCGGTCTATCGAGTGGATGGTCTTGTTTCTTGAGGTTAGGGTTGCATCCATAGTACCTGGAAAAAAGTACATAAACAGATATATAGTGAACATATTGCTTTGTAGATAGTTTATGCAAGAAACAGAAAAGGTTTAGAACTTACAATGCTTTCAACTGGCGAAGATTGATAAGAGATTCTGGGAGCGTCCCCGTAAAGTCATTGTGGCTCAGATCACTGAAAGTTCGATGCAAACGTATTATCGGTAAGGTGAACATTTTCAAGAACTGTCTCTTAACTGAGTTCAGAGAAATTACATTGAAATCAACATGGAGGAAGCTGGAAATGGCGGGATTTGTCCAGTGAAGTCATTGTGACTCAGATTCCTAAATGTCGCATTCAGATCGAAATTAGAGTTCCAATTACTGAAGACGGAAAAAAGTTTCATTGACCCAAAAGAATCAGATAACTGTAAAAACTAAAAAGTGAGCATACAGATGCTTTAGCTTCAAGAGCTTGGTGATACTGGCAGGAACTGGGCCCGTAAGGTTCTTGGATGAAATATTTCTGCAAAAATACGTCAATGAACATAGAATATCAGTGTATGAGATATGAGCTATGGTACTTCCTATTCTTAGAAAACCCAAACTGTCAAATTTTGAGGAGAATCCAAGAACCTACAGGTTGATGATGGAGATGTTATGATTAACAGTCTCACAAGCTAGACCTTCCCAAGAAACAGGACCGCATGGATCTCCGGACCAGCTCTGCAACGCTATATTATATGGATTCGACGCCAACAAGCCATCCCTCGCCTCCTTCATCAATTTCACTGGTTCAGACAAGTTTCATGAGAAAAACATCCGAATACTCAAATGTAAGCGATAAAATGGTAAATACATGTCATTTTTATATTATTTGAACGCACAGTCTTCTTGGTTAGTCTCTGGAGCTGTTTGGTGCACCTGCAAGATCTCATAAGCATTGAGAATGGGTCCTAAGTCAGACCCATTTGTGGCCTTAACCAAGGTCAAGTTCAGAGACCCATTTGCTGTGACATTCAGAGAAACCTTTCTGTAGTTGGATCCACCATCTAGTACATCAAAATTTTCAATTTTTGTGAAATTGTTTATGCGAATGTCAAACACCCTTTTCCCTCTAGTAACCGAACTGTTGAGCTCGAGAAAGTAGAGAAACACGTTGTAGCTGTGATTTCCACTGTCGAGATCGACATGAGTGAAGTCCAATCTGTCGGGTTTTGTCAGAGCTGTTTGAAGAACTTGAAACGGTACTGTCTGGCTAGCGTTCTGGACGTACGGTACTGGCTGGCTAGTGTTCTGGAGATATGGTATACGAACTGCTGTTGGGTCTAGATTCAATGGAGGCTCCCAGATTCTGTCGTTGAGGTCAACTGGGTACCTGAAATCGACATGAGCTCAAAATTTTCATACATAGACTAAGATTTTCATATGTGATGAAGAATCCTACATGTTGCATATTGCATACCTTGTATATATTGTAGATCCTAAGCTAACTCTATGAACCACTTTCAGGACATTCGATGATTGATTATTCAGATAACCCGAATCATTCAGAGGCCTCAGCTCCAGCTCTGAAATATATGGACTGCCCTTCACCTTCACCAAGCAGAAGTCTGTTTCTTCACTGGTGGCTCTGAAAATTCCCTCCACAACCAAGTCACCTGCTGAACTCACCGAGCTTATTTTTGTGACGCCAATGGTGACATCAAACGACGCTTCGAGGAGATCCCCGAAGAGAAAGCTGCCCCTTATGAGGTAATCCCGATCCTTAACTGTACTCAAATTGTAGCACTGCCCCTTATGAGGTAATCCCGATCCTTAACTGTACTCAAATTGTAGCATATCTTCCCCGAGTTTATGTCAAATGTTCTTGCTCTATCATAACCGGTATAGTTTGTTATCGGCCTTGAAATGTTCCTGCAGTCTGTTCTGTCTGGAAACCAGCCCTTGTCTGGTTTCCAATTTATGGTAGTTTCTGTATCTGTGAAGTTTGATTCAGCACAGCACCTTATGCTCACAAAATCTGCATGAAAAATTTGGTTTAGTGAAAACTCATTAACGCTTCTAAATTGTTACTTTAGTGCTAAATCTAGTTTAGAAGAGGATCGTAGAGTTGTATAGAAAATCTATGAACAACCCGTTTCCTGAATTTCTCCAAATCTTAGTTTCAAGACCTTGAATAGACAAAAAACCATTACTTTTCATTTTTCAAGACCTAGAAAAGAGTCGTAAAGTTGCATAGAAAATCTTAGAACAACCCATTTCCTGAATTTCTCCAAATCTTAGGTTAAAGACCTTAAAGGGACTACAAGTTAGTGACCAAACATCATGGTAACATTTAGTTTTACATCAAAAAAGATCCAAAACAATTTAAAGAACACAAGTGATGATGAACAAGAACAAAAACCAACCTTCTTGTGCACAAGAACCCCATCCAAGAAGCGCCAACAGGCACAGAGCTAATCCCAGAATCAAATTATCCGATCCTTCCATCATGATCTTCTCATCTTAAATAGAAACCGAGATCTACCCATTTGGTTATCAAACTCATAATCAAACAATCTGTTTTTCTCTGGTTTTGTATCTCCAAGTCAACGGCCACAATATTCTTCAATCCCCATATGCTGCTTCCTATCCAAGAACACAACAAACCTTGACTTCCCCAAACAATGAAACAGTCTTCCTCCTAGGATTCATCACCACCCAACAACCCATGAACACATCAAAATGGTACAAAGGTTTGTAACTTGTGAGAGAAGAAAGAGATTTTGATATGGTTGACTATAAATTGTGACAAGCACTGAATTGCAGAACCATTGGTTACTAAGATGAGCATAAACATTACAATAACACAATTAGTTGGGTTTTCCTTTCCTTTTTTTATGATTTAACTATTTGTTAATGATAATTAGTTTAATATAATTAACTTAATTTAATATTTTAAATTACAGGGCGGAGCAATCTTTCATCATTGTCCACCTTCGTCCCTCTCCTTGTCTGCTTCCATGGATGCAACATCATGCAAATGTTGTTTCAATTCTTTAGTAAAATCCTATGTCTGTATTGTACTTAGATTAACTTATTTTATGGGGTTTTTTTAATGTTAATGGGTGATATGATACATATGTTTATAGTTTGTGGGAATTAATTATGTGGAAATCCAACGGACTAGATGGATTGAAGTGTCAATTTTTGTTAGGTGCAAAGACAAGTTGGGGTGAATTTGTAATATTTGTGAAATGAGATGGAAAATGAAATTTACAGCTGTGGGAAAGATGGAGGTGACATTGACAAGTTGCTATAATGTAGATAAATTTGATATATGTATTGTGAATTTAAAGTTTTACACTGGGTGAGATTTTGATTTATTTTGAGTTTATGAATATTTATACGTGCGGTCTAATTTGATTTTATAGATATTTTGTCGCATGGCACACGCTAATTAGATATGGTAAAACATTACGAACATGACGGAGATTTGATGTCTCCAACCATGTTGGACAGTTAGGTTAGGTCTGGGATGAAAATTTTTAGGTTTTGGGGCGGTTTTGGTTAGGGATGTTATATTCAAGTTTAGGGTCGAACAAATATAACATGTCTTGTATGTAATTAATATTTTAGTATATAGTTAGTTAAATATAGTATAAAATATGTTTTAAATGTATTTTGGGGCGGGTCATGGGTACGGGGGTTATTATTCATATCATTAATCCAGATCTCTTATTTATACATTGATAGTTAAATTAAGTGATAATATATAAAAAAAAATACATTAAATAAAAAAAATGTAAATATAAGTCATTCAATTAACCATGTTGATCTTTGGCTTGAAATGTAATAGCTAAGTGCAATATAATGTTGTGAGATTGATTAACAAAAAATGGTGTAAGGTGTTAATTGAACATTTTGTTATTTACTGTATTACCCTTCAGCAATTCACTTTAGGAGCTCATAAACAAAGGTCATTATGGTAAATTGCGAAGAACAACTTTACAAACCAAAGAAAGATTCTAATATAAATTGCTCCAATTAGAAGAAGCCACAAATGTTAATGATCGGTTTGATATTTTTCCCTTTAAATTATAATTTAACTTATTTAAATAATGCCTTAATCCCCAATCTAATAATTAATTAACAAGACTCACAAGGACGAGGCCTATAGGAATCATTTTTCTCTAGAGCCGACCCTCACCTTTTTTTTTATTTCTTTTATATGAATTTTTGTGTTGGGTTGGGTTATGAAAATCCCCTCACTCGTCGGGTTTTGATTGGGTCTGGTGCCTGAAACCTTTTCACGGGTATTTTCACGAGTTGGGTACATGTTGAGAATGAGCGAGTTGGGTGTGGGTTGGACGAGCCTGACCCATTGCCATTTCCTGCGTCACAAGTACTTTGGCTCGTTCATTTTGGTACTATTAAACTCAACAGGGATCCAGTATCTTCAATTCGACACCCGTCAGTGTTAGGCGAAGCAACCCTACACCACCTACAGAATGAAGGATCTTTTACAGATCCTCTAATTAATTTGGTTGAGGATTTGGTAAATATTTATTTTACCATTGATGTCTTGATGAATTGACTGTCCTCTCTTGGAATCCTTTGGGTAATTACATTTATACCCTTTCTGGCGTTGACTTGGAAACCTACATATACATCCCAAGCAGCCATAACGGCTCTTTTTGGCAATGCTTGCCTTCAAAAGGAAAGGACATGGGATGGAAAGGAGACTGGAGAGTGAGTAGTCATAATAAATCTTCAATTGAATTACAGAGAGAGAGAGAGATTGAAAATGGAGGTAGAAGAGAGCATTAAATGTGGGATGGAGGACAAGAGGCCATTAAATATTTCTGAAAGGGTGAAATTAAATGCTTGCCTTAATCGTTGGCAGCAATGTCTGTGCCTCTTATCTATTGCAACCCACTCCCCCATGTCACATTTATTGCCTCCCCCTCCCTCTCCCCCTATACTCTATTGTACTACATTGTAGTTAATTCATATACAGACCTCACCACATGCACCACAATAATAATATATGAAATGATACTATCAATCTCATGATTTCAATATTTTTACAAAAAATTCGCCACAAACACATGATCAAGCCTGAGTGAAAATGCTAATACTGTCTGATATTGAGATTATGACATTGGTGTTGTGTAGTGATTGATTGATTCTCTCTTCATAACTGTAGCTTGCTGCTTAACTGATAACTACTCACCTCTGAGACTGAATCTGAATGTGGTGGTGGTGGTGGTGGTGGTGATGGTGATGACGACTCTTGTTCTTGTAACAGTGGCTTGATGTTATTGAGCTTTGAGACTGAGACTGAGTCCTCTCCTGGATTTGGTTTGAGTGTTGATGGTGGTGGTGGTCTTATTGGTGCTGCACAAACTGGGATCACTGATCTGATTTGAACTGCTGGAGCCATCCTTCTATCTAGGTTGAACCCTCCTGTGTGCA
>JAOWBG010220921.1:0-10011 GCA_028566255.1 Geranium maculatum
CTTCAGATCCCTAAACTCCACTGTAAATTCAGAGTTTTGCAGAAAATAAAATATAAAAAAAAAGACAATTCCACATGCAAATTTGTAAACTCCACTGTAAATTCAGAGTTTTGCAGAAAATAAAATATAAAAAAAACCAATTCCACATGCAAATTTGTAACCAAAACCCAGTTGACTTATACATCAAAGCTTCACACCCTCAACCCTCTTCTCTTCTCTTCTCACCCTACAAATTTGAAGATGGTTCACAAAAACGAGCATCAAAAACTCAGAATCTGACATAACATCAATACAGCAAGCTACTTGGTGGTTGCAAGTTGCTAATGACAAGAATATAATAGTGGTAACCACAAAACAGTGTGTCTGCCTAATAAAACAAAGATAATAATCTTCAATTCTAATGCATGTAGAGCTAAGAAATGCCATGTGACATGGAAAAAAATTGTGATGCGCTTCTTGTTCGAATAATGGAAGTTAAGTAGAGACTACACTAATACTATACGAAGCAAACCCGAAACCAATCTGTCCATTTATCGATAGCAGAAAAAGGATAAGCAATGCACATAAATAAAACCAAAAACCTATCTCCATCACCATCTCAGAATTAACAAAAATGCCATCACAAAAAGAAGTAGTAGTTGGGTGTTTGGATCCAGATCTTATGCTTTTGTTTTATAAACAAAACATGCAACAATCCCAACACGGATAATTTGTTCCGAGTTCTCAGCAATGGCTGCCACTCTAAGGAACCTCTCGAGTTTTCCTAATATTGTCTCTTTTGTCTTAGTTTTGTCGATAAACTCTCTTCTGTTCGTTTCTTGTTTCTCCATTGACGAGCAGGGCCAAGCTCTTTTAGCATGGAAGGGGAGCTTGAACGGCTCTGTGGATGCGTTGAGCTCGTGGAGCTCTTCGGACACGAGTCCATGCAAATGGGTTGGGATCCATTGCGACGCGGATGGCCAAGTTGTGGAGATAAACTTGCAGGCAGTGAATTTGCAAGGTCCGCTGCCGTCAACTTTTCAGTCTCTCGGGTCCTTGAAGACCCTCGTTCTCTCATCTGCTAATATTACAGGCACGATTCCTAGAGAGCTTGGGGAGTGTCACCAGCTCGAGTTCATTGACTTCAGCGACAATTCTCTCTCGGGGGAAATCCCGGAGGAAATCTGCAGGCTAAGCAACCTGCAGGGTTTGTCTCTGAATACCAATTTCCTTGAAGGTGAAATTCCTTCTGGCATTGGGAACCTCTCGAGTCTAGTCTATCTGACGCTCTATGACAACCAACTAAGTGGTGAAATTCCAAGGAGCATCGGGAAATTGAGCAACTTACAAGTTTTCAGAGCAGGGGGAAATACAAATCTTAAAGGCGCGTTACCTTTTGAGATTGGGAACTGCACGAGCTTGACCATGTTAGGCCTTGCAGAAACCGGCATTTCTGGGAGCCTTCCTTCGTCAATCGGGATGCTGAAGAGGATCCAAACCATCGCCATATACACTTCTTCGTTATCAGGTCCTATCCCGGAAGAGATTGGAAACTGCAGCGCGTTGGAGAATCTGTACCTGTATCAGAATTCCATTTCCGGGTCAATCCCGAGAAGGATTGGGGAGCTCGGGAGGCTTCAGAGTCTACTGCTGTGGCAAAACAGCATAGTAGGGGCTATCCCGGACGAGGTAGGAAGTTGCAGAGAGCTCACAGTCGTGGACTTGTCTGAAAATCTCCTGACGGGCAACATACCAAGAAGGTTCGGGGATCTTTGGAAACTTCAAATCCTTCAGCTGAGTGTTAATCAGCTATCAGGTACCATACCTTCTGAAATCACAAACTGTACTGCTCTTACTCATCTGGAAATCGACAACAATGATGTATCCGGCGAGATTCCTCTTCTTATGGGTAATCTAGAGAGATTGACTCTATTTTACGCATGGAAAAATAGGCTAACGGGCAAAATTCCTGAGAGCCTTTCTGAGTGCCATGATCTCCAGGCGCTTGATCTCTCATACAACAGCTTGTTTGGTTCCATACCAAAACAGATTTTCGGTCTGAGAAACCTCACCAAGCTGCTGCTGCTTTCAAATTATTTGTCTGGCTTTATACCGCCTGATATAGGAAACTCTACGAGCTTGTACAGGCTCCGCATAAACAACAACAGGCTGTCGGGTACTATTCCATCAGAGATTGGAAGGTTGAAGAGCCTGAATTTTCTTGATATGGGTAACAACCGTCTTTTGGGTCCAATCCCTCCTTCATTATCAGGATGTGGCAGTCTTGAGTTTCTTGACCTCCACTCCAATGGGCTCACTGGTTCTGTACCAGAAACACTGCCTCCAAGCCTCCAGTTCGTTGACATTTCCGACAACAGGCTGACAGGTTCTCTGACTCATACAATCGGGTCGTTGACAGATTTAACCAAGCTCAACTTAGGAAAGAATCAACTTTCCGGGAGCATTCCAGTAGAGGTACTGTCTTGCAGTAAGCTCCAACTGTTAGACCTCGGGAACAATGGTTTCTCCGGCGAAATCCCAGAGGAACTTGGTCAACTTCCAGCACTTGAAATCTCACTCAACCTCAGCAGTAACAGTCTTTCCGGTAAGATCCCATCAAAATTCTCTGGTCTAACTAAATTAGCTGTTCTTGACCTCTCTCACAACAAACTCACCGGAGACTTGAACACCCTCAAAGACCTTCAGAACCTTGTGTCCCTCAATGTTGCCTACAATGACTTCTCTGGTGAATTGCCAAACACCCCCTTCTTCCGGAAACTCCCTCTCAGTGACATTGCTGAAAACCGAGGCCTCTACACCTCCAATGGGATTGTAACTCCAGTTGATGGCATCACAACAGGGCGCTCTAGATCAGAAATGAAGCTCGTCATGTCCATACTTATCAGTGTCAGTGCAGTACTAATCCTGCTCGGAGTCTATGTCCTGGTTCGCACCCGCTTGGCAACCAGAAGGCTCATGGAGGATGACACCTGGCAAATGACTCTATACCAGAAACTTGATTTTTCCATTGATGACATCATCAGGAACCTATCATCTGCCAATGTCATAGGAACAGGGAGCTCTGGAGTTGTTTACAGAGTGACGGTACCAAATGGAGATACACTAGCTGTGAAGAAGATGTGGTCATCTGAGGAGTCCAGGGCTTTCAGCTCCGAGATTCAGACACTGGGTTCAATCCGGCACAAGAACATAGTCCGGCTTCTGGGGTGGGGCTCCAACAGGAACATGAAGCTATTGTTCTACGATTACCTCCCAAATGGGAGCTTGAGCTCACTCCTACATGGTGATGGAGAGGGGAAGGGCGGAGCAGAGTGGGAGGCAAGATATGAAGCCATTTTGGGAGTGGCTCATGCACTTGCGTATCTTCATCACGACTGTGTCCCTCCAATTATACACGGAGATGTGAAAGGCATGAACGTCTTGTTGGGTCAAAGACATGAAGCTTACCTAGCTGACTTTGGATTGGCTAGAACTGTAAATACGGCTATTGATGACATCTTCAAACCAAATCAGATGCCTCGCCTAGCTGGTTCATATGGGTACATGGCACCTGGTAAAGTTTCAATCCAAGCTCATAGTTTCTTAAATTTTCACTGATACCATTTGATCAAATCACTAACTAACCATTGGTTCTTCTGACATTGCAGAGCATGCAACAATGCAACGGATCACAGAGAAGAGTGACGTGTACAGTTTCGGAGTGATACTACTCGAGGTGTTGACAGGAAGGCATCCCCTAGACCCAACTCTGCCAGGAGGTACACACTTGGTTCAGTGGGTCCGGGACCACTTGGCAAGCAAGAGAGATCCTGTTGACATTCTTGATCCAAAGCTCAGGAGCAGAGCCGAGCCTACAATGCATGAAATGCTGCAAACATTAGCAGTTTCATCCCTCTGTGTGAGCACAAGAGCAGTCGATCGTCCCATCATGAAAGATGCAGTTGCAATGCTCACAGAAATTCGACACGACGAGGCCACAAGGTCAAAACCTGACATGCTGAAAGAAGGTCTATCAGCAATTCGCTCACCGTCACCTCCTGCAAGAAACTTGATTTCTCAAGAATCATCCAATTACTCTATAGTTTTCTCTGATGATTGAGAAATAATTCAAAAGAAGCATCATCTCTAAAGGGTGGCTCAGTACAGTCTCGCTCCTAGCTTTTCTTATTTGAATATGTCACCTTGAGGTCACAAGACAAGGCTCTCCCGTAAAACAAGCCTTATCTATTCATTATGCATATAACATAAAATATTTCATTTCACCGGGAAAATATCACAAGGAAGTTCTGCATATTTTTCATTTTCTATTGTAATGATGTCTGCAATATGTAGTGCATATGTTTCAGTTTGAACGTATCTGTAAGTAATGTAACAAAAATAAGAGAAATTTTAGGTATTTTGGGATGCTTCAATTGTTGTATGTATGGATAGGTAAAAGTTGGGACAATGATTGGTAGTTTTGGAGTTATGTACTTACAATTTATTGCAAGGAATGAGATTCTCACTCAAAATGAGCCAGGCTCTCCAGCAGATGGGGCTCACATGGTCCCAAGCTCCTCAAATCACATGTCCATGTGCCGTCTGATAGAGACTTTATAAGGATCAAAAAGAAAAAAAATCTAAATCAAACTACTACCAAGTACTAACCTTTGGTTCAGAAGCCTGGAATTTTCTGATAAGCAGCACATGTAGAGAGGCTAGAGTGCAGAACCGTCATATACTTGTACACACATAGCCAAACAGCATGTCTCTTCCATAAACAGCATTGCTTCATGTCCCTCGTCAAGAAAAACTGGAAAACATAACACAAACATTGTTTCATAGAGCAATGCAAGATATGATCTGGAGGAACAGTTAGTGTCACAAGTTCTCAAATTTTCTCGGGCAGTCTTTGATGGTTCTGACACTCCAAAAGGCTCAGTTATTAGTTCTATGGAAACAACAATATAGAAAATAAGGTTTGATGCTTGTGCTCTAATAGTAACCATGTCTCGTATAATACTTTTTCTAGATTAGTGCACATCAATAATGTATACAAAGCAGTCAGAAAATATGATTCCATACATGGTAAACACATTGGTCTGAAGACAAATACAAAAACACAAACAACTGACTTTTCATCAAAATTTCATATCCAGTTGATATATGAAGAAAATGCTGATCCCACCAGTAGCATTTATACATTGCTACTTGTTGCTTTGTCAAGGAGCTGTAAAGCTAAGGTAGGCCTTACCTAGATTGGAATGGTAAGCCTGACAGGCTGCTCATTAAGACACATTCAAAGATTAAAATGATCAATGTCATTGTTTTACAGTGAAGATGTCTAAGCCTAGCTGTACTGCACATTTTGCAACCAAAGTTGTGTGGTGCTTTAGGTTGGATAGTCTGCTTCTAGCCTTTTCAATATGGAACTAGTTACACCCCAATTGAAACCTCTGTATTGAAGCCACCGAATGATCCTTCCTTTACGTGTCTCCTTGGACACATCTCGACCCCGTAGCCATTGCTTTGAGGCCTGTGTGTAAAGATGATCCATGGAATTCTTTGACAAACCAAGTCTCGAGTCTTGATCTTCAGATCTGCTGTCCAGGAAAACCAGATTGACTGCCTTCTCTGCATCAACTTCACCCACTCCTTTACTGTAAAGCGCCTGATTCATCCAACATTTTAAGTGTCATTAGTTGCAGTCAATAAAACGAAGTAGAAAACTTAAGTGAAGCATTAGGCCCATATTTCTTCTCTTTATATTGACATAATATTTTTTTGAATGTCTAAACATTTACTCAAATAATAACTAATGAAATGGTAAAATTGTTAAACATTTAATTATATATGACACAAACATTGTCCAAATGTCTCACTGGTTATACTTCAATGTTTTCTAGTTTTTTTATACAGACCAATAATGTAGGACATGTGTGCCACCCTGTGTGTCGTAACCGGCATGTTATCCCCACATTACTGTAGTATGTGCTTCCCAACTGATAGAACTTAGTGCTAAGTTAAGTTAATAAAAGAAAGATGGGCTTCCGACAAGTCAAATGACTTTTGACACAAAAGTTCTCAAAGTTATAAGACATTTCACTACCATTCTATAGTATAATCCAACAAATGCCTTAGCAAGACAAATCAAGGCAATGCTATGAAAATGCATCCCAAGTTTTCCTCCTTTGAAATTATAAACCAGATATCACAAGGCAATAAAAAATTAAGAATGAAGACAGGAGAGAACAACAATACTGCATGCTTACTTACGCAAATTAACAAAATATATGAAGTTAAATTGAATTGAAGAATATGAATAATACTAAAAGAGGACACTTACTTGCTTAATCCGTTTCGGTCCCCAGGTTGAGTTGGACCATCTAGACTGAGAAAACGTTTCAGCATACAAACCATCATTAATCAATCCCCTACAGTAAACCAAAAGGCCAAAGATATAAACAATACATGAAAATAGGGCACAGGATACAGGGACATGGTTGAGAAAAGTGCACAAAAATTCTTTGAATTAAATATTTGAAATGAATTGAACATCAGACAAAGATCAAATATATTAACATTGGGTATAATTAATTCTTCTGGATAACCTGACAGATCAATAGTATTCAACTATTCATGAAACCAATAAGAGGAGATTTTGATAAGGGATAGTGAATTTAATGACTTACAACGGAATAGTGTATTTAATGACTTATAACTCTCCCTTTCAACAATCGAGACAAAAAGGGTAATTCATGCAATATAATTCAAAGTAAGATAAGCTATCGTGTGTAGTCTACAGAATTTTATATGGTTATACTTATTACTATCAGCAAAAGGACTCATAAATGTTGATTTCCTAAAAAAAAGAGAAATAAATTCATATTAGACTAATATGAATTTATTTCTCTTTTAATCTTGTTCATTGATCAGGGATTGACTCAACTATAAATAGGAAAAATCATTAAATGTTGATTTCCTAAAAAAAAGAGAAATAAATTCATATTAGACTAATTAAGTTCCTTTAATATTATTAGTGTTTGATTTTCACTATAAACCTAATTAAACGACTATTTTATTGGTGTCAATATGAGTATGTAATACTAATTATAGGAGTAGACCGGAACCGGACGTTTAAACCCATTCTCTATCAAGTAAATTCCTCTTTCTTTCTCTTTCTCTTACTCCTACTCTCCTAGACAGTCAGAACTCAGACCTTTCTTCTCTGTGTTTAGTGAAAACCCTCCCCTCTTCTCTCTCGCCTCCCGGCTCATCCTCCGCACTCCGGCCTCCGCCTCCTCCTCCTCCTCCGAGCTCTACCGCCGTGCCTTCTACGCGTCTATACTTCCGGTGAAGCCAGATCTGGCCCCAGCGAACCAGATCTGGCAAGGTGTAATTTAATTTTTTTCCGTTGTTTTTTTCGATTTGGGTTTGAAAGCAAATCGCCATCTGCTGTGGGGTTGTATTTTTGGGTTTCATTTTACGAAAAGGAGATTGCAAAAATATTTCGATGCAATATTTACAAAAAGAAAAGGAGATTGCAAAAATATTTCCGCGGGACTTACCTGATAGTGAATCGAGCGGCAGAGAGACGAAGGATGGGAGATGGTGCGAATTGGAATTGGGGGAGAATGACAGAGACACGAACGATTGGAATTGTGTGAATCAGAAATTGGGCTGAATCAAATATACTTACTATTTTTTTTTGGATTTAGCCCTGGGCTCAAGCCCAGGACAGCCCCTCTGTAGTTCCGCCACTGGTCACGTAACTATATTTCGTTAACTTTTTTATTAGTTTGAACGTGAAATGAACAAAATATTCTTAATTATCATTATCATTTAAAATTTTAAACGTGTGTCACCAACTCTGTCATTTCTTACAATAAGGCTCGAAGATGATGCGATCCTTTCTATATTTAGCAGCAAACATGGCAAGTGACAAAAAATGAATCAGCCGCCAATAAAACGGCTCTGAAGTCTGATCTGTCCGTGCCACTTACCAATCAAATCAATAAAGACCTACCGCGTTATTCCTCCAATCACGTAACTCCACGTGCGCCGTCCCCACAAATAACTGTACGTCGTCGTTCTGATGGGCGATGGCTATCTCCATAGAGATGGGCTCGAAAATGGCAGGGGACAGAGTCCGAGGAACGAAGGAATGACTCTTTTTATTCGCCGAAGAGCCCCCGATGTTCTGAGATTTGCAAACAGGTCCTTCGATTCCCCTAATTTCCCAGGGCAGTCCTTCCACTACTCGTCCTCTCCGACCCTCACACATGGAATCCACATCTTCCATTGCCCCGTAGGTCATTCCAACTCTTATCGCTTTCTTCTGTTTGGCTGGTGAGAAAATGCGAGCGAAATTGAATTCTTGTGCTTTGGGGGTTTCTGAGATCGGAGGTTGAATTGATTTTGTGGCAGGATGCGGTTGGGATTGTCGCAAAGCTATCGGATTGCATTGCTTCGAGAGGTGGGAACATACTTAACGCCGATGTTTTTGTTCCTGAGAGTAAAGATGTATTTTACTCCAGAAGGTATTTTTTGTTGTTGTTGCTATTTTAGTTGGTTTTGGGATTGAATTTGTATTAGGTTGTTCTTTTGTTTTTGTGTGTGTTTATTTCAGATTTCATTGTCTTTGAATTGATTGTTTTGCAATGGTAGTTTGTATTTTGATGAAGTTAATTCAATTTGAATTCTAGATTTGTGGGTCTCATTTTTTCAAACTTTATACGTGAAACAAATAGTTAGGAGCTTCACATTGTGTGTGCACACTTCATATTCTATCATCTTTCATGTTTCAATGCTAAGTAGAAGTGAAATTTTATGTTCTCAGAAGTTTGACGGTTAGTTTGATTACAAATTCGTTCTTGCATAGATTCCATATTGTTTTAGATTTCAACATCATCTTTATGGTTTCTATAAATACTCTGTAGAATAGACTTTTATGCTCTGAAAACATTTACTTCTTGCTATTATTTTTATAGGGCCTACTGTTTTAGACTCTGATTTGTGAATGTTTCCCTTGTGTCAAAGCTTAGTTTTTAGAATGTGGGTTATTTACCATATTTTCTTACGTGTCAGTCAGTGATCGTGGGTTGGTTCCAACGAGCCTGTGTTTTTTTTTCTTTCTGTTTTGCTATACTGTTTAATGTGACATTGAATCTATAAGAAATTAACTGATCATCAGTTCGATTTTATTGCAGTGAGTTTGTTTTTGACCCTGCTAAATGGCCAAGGGTACAAATGGATGAGGACTTCCTCAACCTGGGTAAAATGTTCAGTGCAATAAGATCTGTGGTGCGGGTTCCGAATTTAGATCCTAGATATAAGATTGTTGTCCTTGCTTCAAAACAGGTAGATTTTGCTATATGTTATGAACAATTAGTTTTAAGATTTGCATTTCAAACCATTTTCTTTCTGCAGGATCATTGCCTCGTTGATTTGTTGCATGGGTGGCAGGATGGAAGAGTTCCAGTTGACATTACTTGTGTGATAAGGTTTAATTTCAGTAATGTTTCCTCTTGAATAATCTGTTTTTTTGGAACATTGATTATAACTGTTAATGCATGTAAACAGTAATCACATTAGAGCTCCAAACACCCATGTCATTCGCTATCTTGAAAGGCTCGGCATTCCTTATTATCATTTGCGAACAACTAAAGAGAACAAAAGAGAAGATGAGATGTTGGAATTGGTTAAAAATTCTGACTTCTTGGTACTTGCCAGGTACATGCAGGTAAATCAGATTCTTAGATCCCGTGTTTAGTATTACAATTGTCTATCAAAAACCAATTAGTGTTACAGTTTATTATGATGACTGAGACAAAAATAAAGATTGTTCTTGTCCATTCAGCCACCAAGTTAGCAAATTAGATTAGAATCTGATCATAATCTTGGAGTGTCTCACTAAATCAACGGTTGCAATGTGCTCGTACAGATCTTATCCGGCAAGTTTATAAGGAGTTACGGGAAGGATATAATCAACATTCACCATGGCCTTTTGCCATCATTCAAGGGTGGACATCC
>JAOWBG010222031.1:0-25137 GCA_028566255.1 Geranium maculatum
GCTAGGTACTCTGGTAGATAGCATCTCCATTTATTCCTATTAAATCAAAGAAAAGCAAATCCTAGAAATCAAATCAATCTGTAGGATGGCTACTCAAACAAAGTATTTCCAGCATCTCCATTAGATTAGAAAGTTGCAGATAGCCGCCTAGTGGAAAACCTCATTCTTGCATTTTCCCAAGCTCATTCTTCTCTTTCTTTGACTAAGACTAAGAGGGAGAAAGAGAGCTATTCTTTTATTCGTTTGATTAGACTTAATAGGGGGAGGGAAAGGTAGTTCTTCGGATAGGTATTCCTTTCTCGAGTAAAACATCAAACACTAGGGGATCAAAACAAAGGTGAGAAAACAAAACACTAGGTATTCGAACCAAGGCCCGAAGGCCTAGGGCATAAAGTACAAGGGCTTTAGCCCTTGGGATTATATTCCAAGGGAGTGGAGTGGCATATTGATTTCTAAAAGTTAGAACCAGCCGTTAGTAAAAGTTAGCAAAAGTTAGCAAATTGATAGTATTTCCCCTAGGTTTCTCAACACAAGTCAAGAGGGCAACTAACTCTTTCGTTTCAGTGAACCAAGCTTTTTCAAAACTACTATTTCCTTCTTTAATATTCCTTCTTGTCGAAATAACAAATCAAAGAAATCTATCGTAAAAACCCTTGGGCTACAAAAAGTATTTACTAATCTCTATTTATTCCTATTTTATCCTTCAATTATCAAAGAAAAGTGAGAGCCAGCCATGGGACAAAGTTACCCTTTCCTTCCTAAAAGATAGTCATCGCCCGATCTTTTTGAGAGTCAAGAGATTAATATCGTATATTATGCAATTTTGCAATAGTCTAGAAATACTTGCTAAAACCCCGTATTTTTTGTAGTAAATCACCCATTTTGTTGAGATTGGAAAGACTTATAGGTTAAGGTGCAATAAATACTCTATCGGATTGTATTCATGCCCGGGGACCTAATTCCTTTGAAAAAGCTCTTTGTTTGCCTCTTGTCTTTTCCGCTACTTTTCTTGCCTTGGAATTTCTCCCAAGCGTTGAGAAACCTCTCCTTTTAGTCGAGCATCTTCTTTCCTCTTCACTCCGTTCGAGATTAACCTTGGAATTGAGAGTTAATAGTTCTATCTTACCAATCCCACTCTTTCTTCCTTCCAGAGACTCGTGCACCAATCACCCTAGGGATAGTGAAACTCCCGATCTTCTTGTGGCTAGTATTCGTCAACAACACTACAGATCCTGTCTAAAAGGACAACATAGGTCTGATCGGCAAGGCAACCCTTGTATTCGTCAACAACACATAGTATCCTGTCTCTTTGGACATTTTCAAGGACTGTATCGCAATCTTAGTACCCACTCATGGGGAACCACCTATTTGCCTAATTGCAGGTACCAAAAACCCCTCGAATTAGGAGGTAGATCGGATTGTATCGACTAAGATAAGAACAAACAAAGAAATAACTTACCTTACGTGTTGTGTTCCCTCATCCTTTCAGT
The DNA here is from genome assembly GCA_028566255.1 of Geranium maculatum. Taxonomy (NCBI): domain Eukaryota; kingdom Viridiplantae; phylum Streptophyta; class Magnoliopsida; order Geraniales; family Geraniaceae; genus Geranium; species Geranium maculatum. The sequence goes on from JAOWBG010222031.1 coordinate 1,491, forward strand.
CGAGAACTTCGTCCCTTAACAAAGAAAAGTGATCTTTCGGGACGGGAATAAGATTGAATAAGATTTGGATTGTTTAGTTTAGTTTAGCTTAGCTTAGTTTATGAGTCTCTCGGAAAAACCGGCTACTAAAACAAGCAAACAAAGGAATAACCTTCAGCAACAGAAACTGAAGTAAGCATGACAAGAAATCAAGCATGAAATCCAACTAATTAAGCTTTAAATCCCGTATCTCAAGCAACTGTTTCGTAAGCTAAAGCAACTGCAAGGAATCCAATTTCTGAAGTACCAGTTTCTAAAGTTTCGTAAGCTGTAAATTCAACTAATAGAAATAGCTATCTCTTTCCTAAGTAAGCAATAAATCCCGTTTCTCAAATAGGTTCAAATAGGTATTTATTTCTTTAGTAAGCTAGAAACCCAAGCCCAGGCGAATGAAAAAAAGACGATAGAGCTATTTTAGGTTTAGGAAGAGAAAGTCACACTAACAGAGGAAGAAAGAGAGCTCTAAGAGGAACTGAACTATCAGATTTATGTATGTTGGCTAGCGTAGCGTAGTTTGTTACGTCAGCTCCAAAAGGAAAAGGAGTTGTTGCCGAGGTCTAAGTCTAACTCACCTTGGTTTTTCAACAAAAGAAAGAAGCAGAAGAAGAAGAGGAAGAAGAGGTTCTTGTTAAGCTTAGTTTCTTAGTCTCTAGGATTGTATATATGACCGGGTACCACTAGAAACCTTTCTTTGGTTCGAAGAGCAAGAGCCTAAGCCTTTCCTTTTGTTCTGTCTTTGTTTTGTTTTGTAAGAAAAGAAATAGCTATCTAGGATTGGATGGATGCCCGGGAGGATCATTTACAGAGGTTCGTTAGACCAAGGTTTAGCAACACTAGGTTCGGAGACCTCTTCGTAATTTATTGACTCATCCGCATAGGATGAGGGTTCGTTCGAGCGAGAAATGCCTCTGAGCAAAGAGCAGTCCTGTCGTCGGTTCGAGAAGCAAAGCAACCTCTTCCGGGAAACCCCATAACGAGGCACCTAACGAAGTTCTTGATTTTCATCCCCCTATTCACTAGACAGTATAAAGCACAAAGAGTAAGGAGAGAAAGGAAAAGCTCAAGATAGCTTCCCAAGAAAGGTTTCACACGAGATAAGCCTCAGAGAAAGGAGCGAAGCGGCAAGTGTGTCCTCACCTAGGGGCAGCTCTACGAGTCGCGGAAGTGGGAGGCTGCTAGTTCCTTCCTATTCCTATGCGCGTTTACCGGCAAGGACTATGCGGAGAGTGCCTATTCGAAAGCGTAGGTAGTTCTGGTACTTGTCTCCTCATGAGTAGTAAGCATTGTTCTATCCTGACTAGGCGGATTCACTGAGAAGGGCGTACGAAATCCCTTCTTATAAGACTAGGTGGACCAGGGTGAAGGCATGTCTTGTCTGAGTGGGTAGTCGGATTGACTGGTAAGTACTGTGCGCATAGTGTGAAGCGCGGAAGGCTGGCTTATTGTACTTCATCAGTGAGGACCCAGCCAAGGCAGACCAAGCTAGTAGTTACCATTTCCTTACTGAGCTAGGAGTTCTAGGAGTCGGATACGCTACTTCCAAACCTACATTGCATCTCATCTCAAGAGTTGGTTTAGGCAAGGCTATTTCTTTTCTTTGTACGAAGTTCTCGAACGAACCCTCGGACTATGAGGTAGAGCAAATCAAATTACGAAGAGGTTTCTTTCCGGTGACCTATCTTAGGAATTAACTGGGAAGTCTAAGGAAGTTGAATTCAAGGGTCAAGAGCAGCTAATGAGTAAGAGGTATTTGCTTAGGTAATTCCGTGGTTCAAACGATGCTTTTGTTCATCGCAAGGAATGCGAAAAGCTGCTTTGTTCTTTCTCTTTCGGACGCTACGCCTATTCTTGTAGCTCTGCTCTCGTCTTTCGTCTTCCTTTGTATTTGTATTTGCTGATGTCTTGTCGAAGAGTATGTGAAGTAGACCTTGCATCGCCTCTTTGAGGATTTCCCTTGCTCGAACGAAGTGAAGAGGTTTGAAAACGCTCGACAGGGACGGGAGAGGGAAGATGTTGCATAAGTTCGAAGGTAGAACCAGTAAGTAATCTAAGAAAGAAAAGAAATCTGAAAGCAAAGAAAGGTTTTTCAACAAATCAAGAAAGCCTGAAATCGACATCAAAACCAAGCTAAGCAGCAAATAAAAAGAAAGCTAGAAATCCAGTTTCTGAAGCAAGAAATCCTATTTCGACAAGACTGAATCTTAATAGTAGTTCCGATTCCGCTTGGTTCACTCTACTCAACCCCTGTTTACAAATAAATAATGCAGAGAAATAGAGAAGTCCGATGAAGTAAGTAGTAGTGCTTTAGGTTGACTCTAGAAAAAAAAAACTAAGGTATACTGACGTAGTTCAGGTTCCGGTGCGTTGGTTTGACCGAACGAGGTCAGTGAGAGTGCCCGAGATGCGAGGCAAATCAAATGCGTCACGAGCCGCTTTCTAAATTATAGTGGAGCTTGAACGGAGAGGATAAGCCGACGTTATAGGTTGGATTTCAAAAGCTCTTTTCTCTGACCAATTGAACCACCCCTATTTCAAAAAGTAGGGATTGACAGGAGAAAGTTCCTACAACAACTGATGTGAGACTAGCTCGCAAGACCACTACATTTGTTTTTCGGTTAAAGGAAAGGCACGGCATAAAAAATCCTATGTAGTGGTCGACCCCCGGGCCCTGTACACCTCAAGCTTTATTGATGAAGCCGGTACACAAGTTCTCGGACGAGGTTTACGCCTTACTCTTTTGGGGGAAGCAGAACCTATTTACAACGCTCTGGTAGTGAAAGGTAGAGACTGTAAGTGTTGAAAGCAATCTCGCTTAAGATAGCACAAGGAAAGTTTCATGTGTATTTGTCCTGGGGTTGAAGAAGGTAGAGTTGATAGACGATGGACGATCCTAGTACCCGTCTAGAAAACTTGACCAGCCAGCACGGATTGAAACCCACGTATGTGGCAAAGGGGATAGAGGTTATTCATATCTCTTTTTAAGAGGAAAGAGGCAAAAAGACGGGCGGTAACTTTGGCTGGCTGTAACAGAAAAACAAAGACGGGTTCTGGAGAAGTTACCTTAAACCTGCCAGTGGAAGGCTTTACGGGCTAAGGTTCCAGGATAACGACTACAGAGATAGAAACTACTAGCAATGGAAGACTTGTTGCCCTTTGAAGAAAGCGTAATTTCAGTAGAGCGTATGATGTCGATGGCCCGAGGTAGAGCACTGATATTAGAGCCTCCCTCTCCTTTCAGTCGAGCATTAATAAACCTCTCAACTGAATTTGCTCTTGAGAAAAAGCCGAAGTATGGGGTGGATTATTCCAAGATGAGACTAAAGATGAGACTAAGGATGAGACTAAGGATGAGTTCCGATTCCGTCTTGTCGAAACTTACCAATGCCTGGATCTATATTTCTCTTGTTTAGGTTTAGGAATAGGAAGAATTCTTAGGTTCGTTTAGACCTCTTCTCTTTGCATGAAAGCATTCCATCGGGCTTCCCTTAAAGGATGTGTTCAAGTCGCTTCTTTTCCGAAAGCTGAATCAAGTGGGGAAGATGGGAAGTCCAGGTCAAGGTTGATTGATTAGTTCTGTGGTCAGGTGAAGGAGAAAGATTAGCAGCTTCTTCTATAAACAGAATTTTATACTTGCCATGCCAATAACCGGATTGGATCACGATCCAGTACTGTAGGAAGAAGGGAGGATTTTCTTTACTTTACCGCTAGAACCTTTCTTTCACGAGTGAACTCGGGCACGAGCCTACCTTGTAAGAACCAAAAGAAGGGGTACCGGCCTACCTACCATTACCATTTAGGGAATGAACCGAGTTAGAGGCCTATGCTTCCTTTACCGATAGCCGACCCGAGATCTAAGGTTAGTTCGTTTTCTTTTCTTAGCTTTGCTTGAGAAACTTTATTAAATGCTTCAGAAACTGGAAAACATGCTTAGTTAAGAACTGAAGAAACTAGATTTCTAATAAATGTTAGATCTCTTTCCTCTGGATTTCTAGCTTTCTTTTCAAACCTTGTTCAAAATGTAAAAGTGTTTTGTTGAGAAACCTTGGAAGAGTTTTCTTCTACTGTCGAATAGGTTAAGAAAGATAAAACAGTTTCTCGAGAGCTAGCTACTTTAGGTTCAAACCTAGCAACACCTTCTCAAGTCAAGAGGGGTTTATTTCTCTACTTCTTGGAGAGGGCAAGGCAACTAACTCTTTTGTTTCTTTTGTTTCTTTTGTTTCAGTGAACCAAGCTGAATCTTAACTATTAACTACGAGAAAGATTCAGTATTCCGTATTGTATTAATAGTATTTATTGTTTTCTCAGAGGAGTTCCCTAGCTCAACTGTAAGCAGAGGAAAAGAAAGTAGTTCTTCGTTTGATTCTACTGTTGCTGTAGCGGAGGAATATAAAGTAGTTCTTTCGACTGTTGCAGAGGATTTCTTGTTCTATTTGAGGTATTTCTTTCGAAGTGATGAGGGTACTAGAAAAGCAAAGCTAAGAAAATCTAAGAAATCAAAGTAATCAAGCTAAGCAACTCATTTAGTTTCTTCAGTTTCTGCTCATCCAATTTCTGTAGTTTCGTAAGCTCCAGTTTCTTAACCAATCCAGTTTCTTAAGAAAGCATTAAATACCGAGGTGTTTATTTCTCGACCAGCGGGAAGAGGAAAGCATGAAATAAAGTTTCTCAAATAGGCATTTCTGTTTGAACTTTCTAGAGCCAGCCATACATATGCAAAAGTAGGCTAATTTCTCGTATTTTAGATCTTACTCTCCTTCTCAAGTCAAGTCAAGTCAAGAGGTTATCTATCTCGAGAGCTATCAAGAGGGAAAGGCAACTAGTAACTAGTAACAATCACTGAACCAAGCTTTTTCGGAACTACTAGAAAGATTTCGTTTAGCTTAGTTTCTTGCTTAGTTTCTTCTTCTCCCTCCTTATGGGCTACAAGAAGTCTTTCCTAATCTCCATTTATTCCTATTTAATCCTGAATTAGAAACAAAGAAAAGCTAAGCAAAACAAAGCAAAGCAAAGAAAAGAGAGGTTAGTTATCTATCGGCTAACAAAGAAATCTCTCGGATCAAAGTGATCTCCCGGCCCTCTCCTTAAAGTCGAGAAAGAAATCCCAGAAAAGGTAGAAAATCAAGAAAAGAAATCTCTAGGTACTAGGGAATAATATTTTTATTGTTTAGTTTCTTGCTTAGTTTCTTGTTTAGCTTAGAGGATTCAAGTTATCTGTCGGGAATAAGATTGATTTGGATTGTTTTGCTTAGATAGAGGATGAGTCAAAGAACTAGTAGATCCCAAACGAAGAGGTAGAGTGAAAGGAGAGGTGAGGACACACTTGCCGCTTCGCTCCTTTCTCTTTCTACTGTCGGGGGGGAGGAAACATACTCTAGTAAAACCTTACTCGATCATTTTACCTAGGCCAGGGGTGCTCGACCGTAGGGAGAGGTTTCAAAACGCTAGGGCTACAGACCTAGGTAGCAAGATATCAAATTCAAAAAGTTTATGCCAGCATAGGGCAAAACCTCATTCTTGGGTTTTCCCTAAGGTCCGGAGGTCTCGACTAAAAGGAGAGGTTTCAAAACACTAAGGTAAGGGGTAAATACCAAGGAAGACCTTGTACATTTTTACCCAGGTTTTTCAACAAAAGAAGCAAAGGAAGAAGCAACAAAAGCAACTAATCCCGTTTCTCAAGTTTCTCCAGTTTCTCAACTAATTTATTAAGCAAACAATCTAGTTTCTCCTGTTTATCAAGTTTCTAAAGTAATTAAGAAATCCTGTCATTACCATTACTTCTCTTAGTGCATGAAATCCTATTCAATCCTGTCATTATCAACAAACAAAGTATCCAGTCTAATAGGACATTTAAGTGGACTTTATAGCCATCTCCAGACCCTTTTTTAAGGTTTGCAAACCTCTCATTTCAGGTGCCAGAAATCCCTCTCAAATCACAGAGTTTAGAGTGCTTACATCCCTATCTCCGAAAGAAGCCTGCATTCCCTCTCTTTTCAGTATCAGTATCTTTCTTTCCTCTCTTTGAGTTCTTTATTACCTCATCTTTTCTGGTCTTGGTCATTATTCGAACCTAGGGTATTCATATAAAGACTTTGTAGACTCTTTTGAGGAAAGCACTCAGACAGCCAGCCATATGCAAAAGCTTACTCCACTGTTTTACTTTTACCAAGGCCCGGAGGCCTAGGGATAAAAAATACCAAGGGATTTCTTTCTCGACTTTAAGGAGAGGGAACAAGCTCTCGCCTTTATTACCATTTATTACCATTACCTCACTAGGTTTGTTTTTCACTTCTCGCTAGCTCTTAGTCTTTTCCTTCAATTATCAACAAATAAAAGTTATCTCTCGGGATTAAGATGAATAAGATGAATAAGATTGTTTAGCTGTCTTTCTTCGTATCCCTACTTATGGGCGTAAAAAGCTATAGCTGGCGATAGCATCAGCATCCCTATTTTCACTTTCTGCTGTTGAAGAGGAAAAGAAAGCAGAGGAATTCCCGGGCTCTTTTGAAGAGAAATAGAAAGTAGTTCTAGAAAGTAGTTCTTCGTAATGGGGAGTCAAACTAAGAGGAAGAGAGTAGCTCTGTATTTTAGGTATTTTTATCTCTAGTCAAACGCAGAGAGTTTCCCGGAAGAAAGAGAGCTCGAAGAGTGAAACGAAGAGGAATGCAGTTGCTCGAGCGAAGAAGTCACAATAGAGCTATTTTAGGGTTTCCCTAGCTCGAACGAAGTGAAGAGGGATTAAAGTGAAAGAACTCGACTGAAAAGAGAGGAATGTCTTTCGTGTTCCCTCAACAAAGAAAAGTTATCAAATAAATTAGAAACAAATCAATCCAAGTTAGTAAAATAAAAGTTAGGAAATTTCTCGTATTTTCTATCTTACTAGACCATTTTGCCTTCTGCTTCCACCCAAAACCTTACTCTCCTTCTAAAGTCAAGATGGAAAGGTAACTCTTTATAAGCCGTGAACCAAGCAAGCGTAATCGGAACTGCGATTCCTTCTAGTCTTGTCGAAAAAGGATTGGATTTCCTCTAAGCAACTAATTAAGAACGCATGAAATCAACTATTTATTAAGTAAGCAAGTAAGCATGAAATCCCGAGGAAAGAGATCTATATTATAAAACCTAGGTTCGTTAGACCAAGGTTTTTCAACGCTTGGGCATCTTGACCAAGGTCTTTAGACGCTTGGGATTATATTCCAAGGAAGAAAAGACCGGACCGAGACCCTTTTCTTGTAGGAGCTGCATGGATGACTGGAAAGCGGTAAGGTTCGTCAGACCTTTGCCACCTGAGAGCCCGGTTGTATGTGCGGCGTTATTATTAGATTAGATCCAGCGAAATTCTTTGTTTCAGAGTCCACTGTCTTTGTCTTTGTTGTCTAAATGAACATTTGGGTCAAGGCCATATTAGAAAAGGCTTGTTTAAGGTCATATAAATTTATATGCGATAAAAGCTTGTGCGATTAGGAACCTGTAAACGTTTGCCAATTGCAACAAACGGCTGCACATCCCCACGCGTTCCAACAATAAGTATTACTATTTGCATCGGTGGTATATACTGAAAATCTGTACAATCAAGTGCTTCCTCATCAGCAGCTTCACTGCATGCATCCCCAGACCGAACGCCAAGAACTTGAGGTTCAACATACGCTGGAACTTCTAATTCTACGGTTCCATCATCTTTCACAGTAGCTATTCTATTCAATAATTGGAGCTGTAGAGATTTGAGAAATTCAATGTCATGCACACACTTTAAGAATGAACATACTCAGGTTTTAAAATAACACAAAAACACCCATCAAGACAAGTTGAAGCAATCACTAGGAATTATTCTAATGTCATAGTACCCACCAGGGTTTTTCATTTTATGTTATGCATACAATGTAACTACATACTGATCCAAACCTGAGTAAGAATAGAACGGGGGCCAAAGGTACACCACTCCTATCATTATGAGGGTATGAGGACAGTCATCTATGAATACAACCTTCTCTAGGGATGGTTGAGGGTTTGATGTGGATGGTAAAATATCCATATCCAAATCTAAGTTATTTACCTCTATACCCGCACCCGAAGAAGTAATCAAATATGTACCCCCGGACCTATATCCATTTAAAAAGAAAATACTCGCTATCTACCAGATTACACTGTCAATCTAAAGCTTTATTGATGATTCTTGTTGTGCTTGTTTTGTATTACAATAGGAGGTTCCTTTATATACGGAACAATAGGAAAGCAAACCCTTACGTTTGCCAACTCTTATTATTAAGAACCTTCGTTTAGCAAGTCTTCTATTTAAGAACCAGAGTCATACAAGTAAGATAATTACTTTCCTTCTCTTCTAATAGGAAAACAAAGACAGAACCTCTCCGAGCGTCTTCGAACCAAAGAAAGGTGAGGACACACTTGCTCTTCTCACCAAAGTCTATTCTATTGCTAAAGGTTTTCTCTCTCTTTCTCTCAAAGAAAGGAAGCTAGTTAGAAAGTAAGCTTGTTTTTCCGAGAGATCACTTTTCTTTGTTATTTCTATCAGAGTGAAAAACCCTCCTTAAGGGCTACTCAATAGACGAAAAAGCGATACTCCTTACTCTACTTCTTTGTTTGAGAGGAATGTAAGAACTCGAGTGTAAGTCCTTTCTCATGCGTCACTCTTGCTGTGTAGCTAGTCCTTCCGGTACTCTCTTAGGGGGTGCGAAGTTCTTTGGTGCCTATGCCCGGATGAAAGGCAGAGGCAGTTGGTTGGGTAAAAGGCTTTTCCCCCGACCATGGCAATTCCAATAAATCTGTAATAGAACATTGGAAGATATGGAATCCATCTACTTCAGCCTAATCTTCCTCATAGGAAGCTTCTTAATGAACCATTGAGGGAAAGGTATCTGCTCCCGCTTGCCCTTTACGACACTGGAAGATCAATCTGCTCCCTCACTTTTATCTTTCAAGTTATGTAGGCTAAACCTTCGAGCCCTCTATAGGACATATTCCGCGCACCTGAAGCCATCCAGAAGAAGTGGCTAAAGAAGTTGGTATCGGTTTTCATTTGATAGTGGAAGAACAAGCTACTTTCTAAGAGTCTTGTCATGGAGTTGCAGAACATGAGGATCATGTCTTACCAGGGCAGCATCCTGATACCAACCCGGCATAAAGAGTAAACCGGAACATCCTGGGCACTTCAATCCAACAAATCCTTTTCTTTCGTATAGCAAGGGTAATCTGTCTTCTTATTCTGTCAAAGGTCGCCTTTGCGCTTGGGTTACTGTTTATGGATGAACTTTCGCAGGCAGTCGCTCCATTTCTTCCTTCGTCTTCGTCGGCAGGGGGTCTCAATCAACCTCCTGCGCCTTCTGGCGATTCTGCGTTCTTTCCTATTTCTCAATCAGACGAGGGCGAGGAGCAGCCTGCAGGTACTTCAGAAATAGAGAAGGCTAAGTCATTAAATCGATTTCCGAAGCCCCATCCCCGAAATATAGCATTTGAGAACGCGTTAATACGACAAGATCATATAATGGAAAAAATGGCGAACATTAGAAAGGATCAAGGGATCCACCTGGCCACTCGACATAAAAAGGGGGGTGGACCTCTTTCTCCATGACATAATGCAAATGGAGTCGAGGACGCGTAGCACCCAGCTACGAAAAATTATGACAAGTCTTTCTGACCACGGGGCGCAAAGCCCTTTTTATGCTGAATTGCTCGCGCAAATCAACTCGTTTCGAGGAGAATAGCTGTAGATTTTTTCTAACTTCGGAAGATGCTATTCGTTGGACCCTTGAAGCAGCTTTCAAACGACGTATAAGCTACAGGATAAGCTTAGAGCAATGTTCATTTGATGAGATACTGGATGCTTACCGAAAGAGGGGAATTGCACGTAAGAAAAGGGGGAATCTTCAGATTCAATAATATTAGTAGTGGAACTTTCTGATCAAACTCGAAATTGCATAAGAGAAGAAAGATCGTAAATAGCCTTCTTAGCGCAAAAGCAAGTGGCGGAGATCCGCAAGGCTAGCCGGATGCCCGGGGCTTAGGACAAGAAGCGCCCGAAGCCGAAAAAAAAGTAATTCGAGCCATAGCCCCCCTTTCTAGATATTCTAGATAACAGTGCTTGTCTGTCTAGATTCCATCCGATCTTGTTTGACTGCTTATATACAAAATGAGTTAACCCTTCCCCATAGGCCAAAGTTATTTAGGGCAGTAGGACCGCAGGTTGGATCCGCTTGCCCTGTTGAAACCTCACCCTATGTCAGCAGTGAAGTCTTGCTCGTCGAAGACGTAGAAATGAAACTGTGTAGATAGAGGTAAAGGTTACAAAATGAACAACTTTTCAATCCTCTTCGTTTCACTCGAGCAAGGGAACTCCTCGTAGTCAAACCTTGTTTTTGTGAAATATGTAGTACCCCGGCCCTGTATCATGAACACACGAAGGGTACGGCATCGGGTCAAATAGGAAGAATTCTCCAAACACTAAAATACTCGTTAGACGGAAAAAGGAAGGCGAAAGCCTATCTATAACTAGGGACCGCCAGCCCAGACTTTGATCAACAATAGGCCAACTGCGGATTCTGGTAGTGAAAAGAAAGCCCATACCTAACTCGCTATGCTTACAGCTTGGCACGGTCCCGTGCTATGCTATTTGATCGAGATTCGAAATACCCTTCCTCGCCGCCACATTCCTTCTGAGCCAGCCCGATTGGAATCTTGTACACTTTCGTTATCTTTATTTTCTTGATCCAGCCTATACCTATTTCCTCTTGCTTCGTGCGGCCGGGTCAACCTTCTGTACCAGACCCTCCCCCATAAACTTGCTCATCGGTAGCGGTAACGGAGTGAACTCTTCATTTCACTCGAGCAGCTTCGCTCCAAGGCTTATCAACACTTGGGCATAAAGACCAAGGGAATCTGGCCTACAATATCCCATTCGGGGATCTCTTTCATATGAATATTCCTCCTCAAGTCAGTCATTTACCTTTTTCTTACTGTTGACATGGATTCATTCCCATTCCTGCTTTCAGTTACGGATTGACTAGAAAGATTTAGGCTATAAGCCCAACTTCTTTCAAAATGGGCATATTGGGTTGATTAGGTCAATCGGGTTAGGTGAATCCCAACTGTCGAATCTCTTGCAGCTGCGCCTGTGGCATTTGTCCTGCAAACAAGCCCTTCTCTTCCTTTGCCCGATCGAAATGTCACTTCCTTGCCTTAGGTTCGAAGACCCAAGAGAGGAACGCCTTGGGGCAGCTTACTATATAAGGACCAGGTCATTTATTAAAGAATGCCTTTACCTCCTTTACTGACTTTATTGGCCCCGCTCCGCACCTGTCTTGCTTGTCTTTCTTCCTCCTCTTCTCCTTCGATACGTGCCTGCTACTGCAGCAGCTAGAGAGAGAAAATACGGGTTATTACCAGGTAGAGTCTCTTGCATCATACAGTCACTAGCAACGGTTTCTTTGCAATACTTGCTATGCTATTATACTATAGAAAGGTGCGCGGGAGAATCATAGTCAAAGCCTACGAAGGACCGTCAGTCTCCTTTGCAAAGGATAACTACTATTGCTTTTGCCATACCTTGTATGAGCTTTACCTCTTGCTAGCAAGTAATCCCAAGCAACTAGCCCTGCCTCGGTTCCACCCCTGTAAGCAAGAAAGCTCTCCCAGGTGTTTCAGTCAGGGGATATTTCCTAAGTAAGGAAGATTCTGACTCTCAGGTGAGGAAGGGGATTTACACTAGCGCTGTATGAATAAGTAAGCGTGCAAGGTTCTATTGCCTTAGGTTTTTATCCCGCGTGTTTTTAAACCTAGGTAAAAAAGGTGGAGTAAGGTTTTCTCGAAAATACAACAAATAATGGGGGTTTGGCCTATGCTAGCTCTAGAAAGTTCCATTCTAAATGCCTTTCCCTTCTTCTTAGTTTTACTCTAGTATTTCTCTTCCTATGCGACAGTCGAATCAAACGAAGAACTACTTTTTCCTCCCCATGACGAATAACATGACGAAGAACTTCTTTCTTTTGAACTTCTTTCTTTTCCTCTACACTCTACAGCCCAATCCAGTCTTCTAACTATCCAATCCGATACAATTACAATCTGATCTACCTAAAACTATGAATTAGAGGGAAAAATAGCACCTAAAATGAGACTCATGGGTAGTTTATTACTCAAGGGTCCTAAGACGGCTATAAAGTACACGAATTAGTCCTTTTAGACAGGATACTTAGATGGTGATACAGTCCATTAAAATGTCCTTTGATACAGGATACTAAGTTGACCATCGAATACGAATACTACGGTTGCCTTGCCGATCAGACAGGAGTTTGACTATCCACTGGCTGGACGTAAGAATAGAAAATGGAGATGCAGAATAAGAAGTAGAATAAGAAGTAGCTAGGATTTCTTGCTTAGCTGTATTTCATGCTTACTTTATTAGTTGAGAAACCTCTTCACTTCGTTCGAGAACTTCGTACCAAGGGAAAACAGTAGAATGAGGTTTTACACTAGGCTAGATGCGAAAAGTGAAAATTGAGATGTTATCTTAAGCTTAAGCTAGAGTAGCCCAAAGAGAACCTAAGAGACTGAATCCTCAAGCTCCGATACCTAATCCTCAGAGACTGAATCCTCTTCGTTATACTTGAGAAAGGCATACCTTGTTGGGACGAGAAATCAATCCTATTTAGACAATACTTCTACTTAATCGTATAAAAGAAAAAGCTTTGTTCACGGCTTTGCCTTGCCCTCTCTCTAACCCTCTCTCTAACTAAGTGTTTTTACCTAGGTCTGCGAACTATCCCTAGTGTTTTGTTTTTATTCCTTGTACCCCTTAGCTTAGTGTTGCGACGGCTCAAAGTACTTTGTTTGGAGACCTTCCCTTGGTTTTTATCCCAAGCGTTGATAAACCTTGGCGAGTAAGATCGAAGTGTTTTTATCCTTGTTTCACTCTCTTTCTGAAAGGTTTTACTTGAGAAAAAGGATTAGCTGCTTTCTTTTCCTCAAATACAGTCGAAGAAAACTCAGAGTTTGGTTTCACTAGAGGAACTGGATTAGCTAGATTTCTAGCTTAATAAACAAGATGAAATGCTTCAGAAACTTGATTCCTTGCAGTTGCTTTAGAAACAGTTGCTTTAGCTTGAGAAACTTAAGAAACTTTCTTTCATGTAAATCCATCAAATCCGATACAATCTGATCTACCTCAAACTCTAAATGATAGGGTAGAAATAACTCTTAACTCTTTGGTAGGGATTTATGGCACCTGCAAATGAGACTAATGGGTGGTTCTCTTTCGGTCTGGAGATGGCGATAAAGTACACTAGAATGTCCTTTTAGATCCTTTGTGTTGTGTTGTTGACCACCGGTACAAGATGAAGATCCGGAGTTGTCCTATCCACTGGGCTAGCTGCCAGTTTTTGTTGCTAATTGAAGGATTTAATAGGAAAAGAGATGCTATCTACCAGTCCTCTCAGATAAGAGAGATTTGTTTGATTGATTTGTTTCTAATTTCTATGATTTGTTAGACGAGATATAACTTAGATTTCTTTTCTTTCTTTGATTTGTTAGCCGATAGATTAGGAAAGAGAGTTAACAGACTTTCAATAAATGCGTTATTTAGCACGAAAACAGACTTTCCAATTGAATACATTCCTTAAAAAAGGGTCCTCAGATGGCGAAAAAGTACACTAGAATGTCCTTTGTGTTGTTGTTGACCACCGGTTGCCACAAGATCAATCATCAATCTTGTTGAGGGATACTGACAAGGTTCGGAGATGCTCTACTAAAAGGAGAGGTTTATCAACAAAAGAAGCAAAGAAAGGAAGCTAGTTTGACTCCTTGTTTGACTCTATTTCTGAAAGTTTTGCTGTCGTAACTGTTTTCTCTTCCTCTTCGGTGTCGGGAAATCAATCCTCAAAGTTTGACTCGAGTCACTTTAGTACCTCTTCTTCAAATGCTTGAAACCTTAGGTCTGCGAACCTAGTGTGTCCTCACCTTAGGCTCAACGTACAAGGTTGTAGACCTTGGTTTTTACCCCTTGGCGAGTCAGATCGAAAGACTAATTTGCTAACTGTTTTCTCTTCCTTGGTAAGGATTCCCAAGCGTTGATAAACCTTGGTCTTCTTATGACAAAATACATACAGATGGACCTCTTTTTCGTCTATTGCTTCTTCTCTTTTTCGTCTATCTAATAGTACACTAGGTGCCCGGTCATACATATAAATACAATCCTAGAGATTTGTTTGATTTGTTTGTAATTGAAGGATTGAAGGATTGAAGGATTGAATAGGAATAAATGGAAGGATTAAATAGGTCAGGTCCTTATGGAGATTAGGAATAAGAAGTAGCTTGGCTTTCTAGCTGACTTCAGAAAGAAAAACGTAGAAGGCAGCAATAGGGGTCCTTACGAATCCGTTTTGGTGTTGAAATCCGGGGTCCATTTAAAGAGTCTCATAGGTTCATAAATATGCCTCTAATTCATATGTCGTACCGATATCGGGAACACATTCCAAAAGATCGCCTCTTTTTGGACTCAAGACATGTTTTGATGTCAGTCTATGGCACTTCTACACCTGGGCAGACAGAGCTTGGTAGCTCAGAGGAAGAAGCACGTACTCATGAACCAGACCCGCTTCTGTCCCTTGTTGAGGGTTGACCTCTATGCCATAGCCTATTTGGCACTGTATCCTCTTTCGGTGAATTCTCATTTTCTATCTCCCTTCCCCCTCCCGACACCAAAGAGTTTATTTCATCTCCTACTGCGGCTTGAACGCTTCTCCGTGATTCCCTCCCCTCAACTAGGCGAGGATAGGCAGAATCGGGAGTCTCGTCTATGGTGGCACGAAATGGGGAAGCCATAAAGGTTGGGCATGAATCAGTCGTTGGGAAGGAATAAAAAGAATGAAAAGTGAAGTCATCGTTTCCGGTCGATCTCCCTCTTGAACCCGTCGGGTCGTGAGACAAAAAGCTATGTGAACGTACGCACCAGCCTTTATCCCCCAGTTCTTTTACAGCCTTTATTCCATTCCGCAAGTTTCATGTCGGAAATCTCCCTCACAGGGAGAAAACATGATTTGATTTGTCCAATAATTCCCTCCCTCAGAGCGAATTCAATAGCTGCTCTCTTGCAGCAACAGCACATTCGATAACACCGTAAGCTCCTCCTCGGAGCACTAAGCCCTTATACCGCTTTACTCTGTTAATTAGATAGACATCCTTCCCCTACTCCTGATGGTTATTTTGGATTCTGTGCCTGGGTGGTATCTAAAAAAGGCATCCTAGACTGTGGGAACTTCCTATTTGTTTAGTGCTTAGCCCGCCTGAGCGTTGACATCCTTAATAAGAAACAGACTTCTACCTTGCTTCATTGGATTACGGTGTAAGAATCTTATGACGGAGTGAAGCGGGCTTCTTTCTACTCTTTGGTATATCTCTGGGCTACTTCTCTAGATCGGCATCTGCATCTCGATCCTGACAATGATTCCTACCTTGGCCTCGCCCTTGGCTATCCATCATGTTCTCGATCCTTTACTGGCTGGTTGCCCCACAGGTTCGTTTAGACCTTGCTCTTTTCTTTATTGTTGGATGGGGAAGAAAAAAGAAAGTTAGACTGTCTCTGGGCAGCGAAACCTGAAACCCTTACGGTGAGGCAGAGATAGACATCTATCTCGATTCCTCTCTTTGACCCATCATCTTGCTTTTGAAACCGATCACTAGACCTCTCAAGCATTGTAGTTCCATCACATACGAAATAAGTGCCGACCCGCGCAAGTGAACGAGGAAACTTACCATTCCGCCGTTGGTCAGTTATTCAGCTAGGCAGGGTATCAACGGTCTAACTACGAAACCTTGATTTCAATGCCCGGACTTTCATCCCACACTCTTTCTTATTTCGTTTCAAGATCTAATATGATTTTTCATGATTTGGATTTCGATTTTATATGATAAATAGGTTCTTTGATCCAGACTGCATGTGTTAAGCAGTTTCGCGTTTGCCTTCTCCTGCCTTACCCTTCCACTCTATAGTTCCCCTCTCACCCGGCTTAATATCAGGATTTCTTACCAGAAAAGAATCGGCTATTGAGTAGGCACTCGTAGCAGCAAGATAGGTTGTCTTTGCTCTGTCTCTGAGTCATGTCCTAAGAGAATGATATACTGACCTATTCATAGCCTTAGCAGTAGCTTCATCGACTACCAAAAGGCCGGAGCAGGATCCGAAGCGGTTTCTATTTCATCATACCAGTTTCATTTCAGAGCAGTAGAAGGCCCATTGGTCACGCTTCTCTACGCTTCCTTTCAATATGCAAAATGGGGCGCGAAACCTTCATTGCTTTGTCGGGAAGTTTGTCCTTGGCATACGCCTTCTTGCGCTTAGAATGACTGATCTGAGTATGCCTTTGTCTAGTCGATAGTCTGGTAGTGCGCGTCTCTCTGTATCGGATGTTCCTATTTCGTCAGTCGTCTTCCTCTTCCTAAAAGAAAGAGATAGGAAAACCTCTTCATTTTACTCGAGCTATAAATAACCTCTTCATTTTACTCGAGCTATAAATAACCTCTTCATTTTATTCGAGCTGCTTCGCGCCTCTGAGAGTTGAGTTCGTGGAGACTGAACTTAAGGTCCTGAAGCAGGATAGCCTAATTGCGGTTGACGATGTGGTCGCTTTAGTTTCATGTCCGCCTTGCTTGCCATAGCCTTTATATGATATGGATCGGGTTTGCCCACTGCTTCATCTGCAGGTGCTGGTACATCTATGTTGTCAGTTCCTTGATTCTTACAAGAATCCGTTTTTCGATCCGATTTCTCACTTGAATGAGTCAACCATCATTTCTTCTCCTACGATCTTTCTATGCTCCCTGTCCCCCTTTTCACAGGATCTTTCTTTTGTCCCCAGGGGTCGATCAAACTAGAAATATCAGAAGTAGATTCGTCGAGTCGAGACAGGTCGGGACTGGGTTTAGCACTCTTTCCACTGGTTTTACCGGTTAGACGACTGGTTAAGGGATTTATCCTCTCTCTCTTTGAGTCTCGTAGCCCCTTGGCTGTTAATCGATCACCCCTTACTCGGTCTTTGGTTAGGGGTCGGGTTTCCAGATCAGCATATACACGAAAAAAGGATCGAGCGACCTAAGGGTAGAGCTAGAGTCCGGAGCTACCGAAGGAATCAACCTATTTGATTTGCTGGCTTACTTCTTTTGAGTAAGGATTGTTTAACGCTCACTTGATAGAGTGAGGAAGGGCTATGATTTGCTGGGGGAAGAGCTGTCAGAATCTCGACTCTGAGGGACGGCAATGAAGGCGCTCTGTGCTCTGTCCGACTATCGAAGGTCTAAGCTCTGGGAGAGGACTATAGCTAAACCTTTGCTTTATGCCTATAGACTCTGATGAGAGAGGCTATGACGGGCTATCGAATCTAGCTAGCTCCTAAGATCTCGTTAGTAATCCGCAGACACTTCATACGAAGCCGAATCAGAAGAATCCACTGATCCAGGTAGGTGAGTTGGTATATAACCAAAGAAAAAGGAAGAGCAGAGGGAAAACTCGACCAGAAGACCAGCTAACCTAAGCGCCCACGAAGAGAGATGTCGAATACTGAAACGAAGTAGGCCTTCAACCAACTTTGGGATCCTTTATCACAGAGTCGATTTCCTCAAAGCCGCCTTCTTTTCGAGAACATTACCTCAACTCGTCATTGGTATTGATGACAAGGACTTTCATCACCGCCCTTGCTAGAACACAAGTCTTAAGTGCTGGTCGGACACTCGGGGGATCACGGCTCGACCGGCCTGAGCGCTGCATATCACGGGCGGGCTGCTATGTGGCTGACGGCAGGGAGGAGAATTAGAGCAGAACTCTTTGATTTTGATGGCATGTTTTGAGAACTCATTTGAGCCTATAGATAGAGGACCTGTGGTAGGTCAGGTCAGCGAGAGAGCTGCGAGATCGTCCCCACGATGGTGTTACAACAAGTCGTTAGTCAAAGCTGTCAATCAAGATCTGATCTTCTCTTGCAAATCTTTTTCCTGACGGTACTACACTATCTATCAGTAGAGCGCTCAATAGCGAGACTGAATAGCGTTAAACGGATCTTAGGTTTCGGAGGATTGATGAACCGCCTGGGGCCTCAAGAAAGACCATTAATAAGGAAAGAGGGACTACCGCTCTTAACTCGCTTGTCGCAGATTGGCTGTTAGTAGGTTCATTGCCTTTGCCAATCCCTAGAACCGGGGATTTCGCATATCGGTTGTTGACTCGTTTTAGCTTTCTTCCACTCTGGTTTTTCTGCTTATCTTGCTTGAGAAAGGCTTCTTACACCGATCAGGTTGCCTGCTTTAAGAAAGCACTACTGGGATCACGCCTTTTGCACTAACTTTTTGGACATGATGCCTGACTTCCAGCAGAAAGAATGGTTCGATGGGTAGCAAAGCTTTGCACGCATCTCTTTGTTGATATACGTAATAAGATTATGGCAAACGGTCCTTCTTCGGGTTGTCTCAATTCCCGATAACGCCTGCGCCGCCGCGGATTTGAAACCCTAGGTTCGCAGACCAAGGGATAAAATCAAACCTTGTAGCACCCTGACCTAGGTACGCGTCTGGATCTGCCTCGGGCTTTGTCTTTGTTTCTATAGGATCTGCTGCTCCAACTGTATCTACTTGTGATGCACCTGGGTTGGTTTGGCCTCTTCTGTAACCCTTGCCGCTGATGGTTATGGGTAAACCACAGTAAAGCAGAAAGGAAAGCCTCTCGAAGAACGTTTTCGTCGCCGTTAAAGCCGAGAGAGAAGTCCTGCATATCTTTCTTAATGATCAGCGGTCGAATTCTTGCTATGCCCTGCATCGTGTTCGTGTGTGTTCGAAATGGGCATAGAAACCGTTTCCCTCATTGTGTTCATCTGTAATGATGGCGGATTGACACTTCCTTACTCTCTTCTTCTATCGCTTGTTCCCCACACCGTCCTTCCCTGTCCCTGCGCTTGTCTTTCTCTTTACTCAGTTAAGTCGTTTCACGGGAAAAGCGATATGAAATGAAAGAGTTCCAAAAATCTTCCAAACAGTCGAAGGACCTGTCAATCGAGTAAGTTGGCCTGTGGTCAACGCAGTGATAGAGATAGCATAGCTGTAGACAGGGGCAGGGCCCGAGATGGATTCCGATGATGAAAGGATCTTAATTCAGCAGTTTCTCATAATTTATTTAAACGAGCTTGGTCTAGGATTCCTTGCTTGAACCTGATCCGACAAGGAAAAAGGAACCTTGTGGCCCCCTGATCTCCTTTCTTTATATATATCTATTTGAAGAGCAAGTCTCGAGAGACCGAAGCGAAGAAAAGGCTGGATCAAGAAAAAGGGGGTACTACGAGCCCTCTGCCCCACGCATCTAACTTTTTTCAAAGCAGGGCTTGACAAAACATAAAGTATCCGAAAAAAAAAGAAAACTACAAGCAACTACATCAACACCCTATAGTTTAGAATACGGAAACCCGAGGAAATTTTTATAAAAATGAATGTAGAAAGGTGAGGTACGTAGTAGTGCTCTCCCGATCCCTATTATCGCTACTGGCTCCCGGAACTACCGTCCAACCAAAGTGGAAGGCGGAAAGCAGAAAGCGACCTCTTTTATATTATATACTATGAAAGCCGGCAACAAAGCAAGGAGTTTCTACGACTACTTGCCCTATCTCTTAAAGCCTCACTAGCGAAAACTGTTTCATTTCTACGACCAACCGAGAGTCCCTGTGCTATGCCTCACACCCGGAATAATTTTAGATTCAAGATCTGCTTTAGCAAGGAAATTGAAAACCCTTGTTGAGCTTTAAAGTACTTATTTCAACTGTAACCGCGGCCACAGAAATAAGAAACTTCTCTTTGACTTCTTCACTTGAACTTCACTTTCCAACTTTATGGGAGTAGGGGCTTTCACTTCCACTAAAACTCTATCTTCTGTTCAACTCGGCTTCCTTAACTTAAAGACTTTGAGGGCTTACTTTGTAGGGCTTTCCACTCGCGCTACCCGAAAGGAACTAGAAGTCACCTTTTCTCTAAGCTAAGCTCGCCAGCCGTCAACCAAGCCAATGCGCCATCCCTATCCCTTCCCTTTCGTAATGTATTTGCTCTACCGGCTGAGGTAGAGGGTTCACTCAAGAAAGAAATCCCTTCCCGATGAAGCTTCCTTTGATTTGAATGAATGAGGAACGAAGGCGCATGCAAGAGAAAAGAAAGCCCCTATTTGGTTTTTATCCCTAGTACATTGACCTCTCGCAGACCTTAAACTCTTTCATTTATGATCCGACCATAACATAAGGGGTATCTTTCAAGTGAGCCACTTCGAGAGGGCTCATACAAAGAAGAGAAGGAACGAACAGTTAATCAATCCATCTGCGTGCTTTGCTTGACTTAAAAGCGGCTAGATACGAACCTACAAAGCCTAGACCCGGAAAGAAGGATTGAATTCTGATCTTCTCAGAACTGAAGGACTGAAAAGAAGCAGTTAGAGTTGGATTCGGTGCCTTAACCTTTCTAAGGGTTTTGTTCTTTGATCCGATAGCACTGGAGTACCGGTTCTCTCTTCCGGTTCCTTTCCATGAACTGCCGTAACTGACTTGCGCCTCGAACGAAAGCGGAAAGCACAAGAAGAAGAGGGAATTTAGTGATCCGCCCAAGCCATATATGAAACGGGTACCAGAACAAGATAGATTTGATTCAAAGTCCCCCCCTATCCAACAAGCTGGACTCGCTTACAGAACTTTCCTTACTGAACCGTTTACCTGACGAGTTCCCGGAAATAAAGAAATTCTACGAGCTACCGAAAGTAGGATTTATCCAAAGTCGCTTGCACTTGCCAAAAGAAAAGGAGGTTGATTGCCATAAGCCGCTTGAACGAAACCAGAAAAGGACAATCTTAACAGAAGAATGTGCCGGCACCTTCGGTGATCTAACAACAGCGCCTTTCACCGAGGTGCTTAACAGCCCTCTCTATGATGTGGACAATGAAGAGTCCACTGGCTCTAACCACCAGCTGAACCCTACAGCCCCGGCAAATCATCAACTTTCTAACGAGGCAGTTAGCCGTCAACTAGCTGAGATTGCCCGGATGCTAGCACAATTGACCTCGCAGGTAGCCGACCTGGCTGCACCTGCTGCTCAAGGAACAAACCAAACCCTCCATCTACCACCCCGGCTCAGGGGACACAGATCCACAACCACAAAGCCAACCAAGAGTAGCAGATGCTAGACCTGTAGACCCAGTACCCCCTCCAGTTCAGAATCAGCCCGCAGTTCCTGAACCTGTGGATCACTACGAGAAAGAGATCTGAAGAAAGCCTCCTGCAGTACCGGGGCCGTGTCCTTGGTAAAAATTCCCAAGTGTTGATAAACCTTGGCTCCCGCTCCCATGAATCAGATAGTGCCATACGTCCCACCACAGACGTCCGATCCTCTGATGGAGAAGATCAGTCGCCTTGAACGGGCAGTTAATAAGTGGAGTGGGGACAAGTATGATGTTGCAGATCTTTAGAATCTCTCCCTATACCCCAAAGTCCGGCTTCCGTACGGTTTTTTCCAGTTACTGCTCTGGTTGAACTACCCGAGACTGTTGCTTAGCTTGCTATTCTGTCGGACTGCTTGCCCTTTGTTCACTTCATTGTAAAGGGCCTATTAAAAAAGCCAAAGCAGCAGCCGCCGCTTAGCTAAAAAACCAGTTAGCAGATCGCTAACACACTTAACTGATCCAAAAGTAAGGAAATCCACGCAAGGGAGTCACTTTCGCCATAGACAAAGAAAGGTCAAGTAGTCCCGCGAGCCCGCCAATAGAGTAAGGAATAATAAAAAGGATTTGGCGTAGTGCTTTCATTCAAGTAGGGGGTAGGGCCAGGCCAGTAAAGTAGACAGCAAATGGTCCAGGGATAGGTCTGTCAATATATCATCCCTCTGACTGATGCGGGTCAACTCCTTTAGAGGAATTGGAAGTATGAGACTAGACTCACTCTCCACAATTGGATGAATCAAAAAAAAACAGGCTACACTTCTTAGATCGATTTTTCCAAAAGAAAAGAGAAATATTCTAATAAATAGAGTTATTCCAGGATAGAAAGATTACAGGAGAGTAAGCTGCTAGCTGCAGCAGAAAAGTCAAATGGGGGTGAGGATTTCCCTAGCTCTGTCTAAGAGGAAAGACTTTGAGTAGCCCAAGCAAGGGTTTTTCCGATAGATTGATTTGATTGATTTGATAACTTTTCTTTGTTAGGTTAGCCGAGAGATAACTTGACTTTCTTTTCTTAGTCCAGAGATTTAACGCTTTCTTAAGAAACAGTATTTCTAGCTATCTTTATTAGTCCAGAAACGGGTACTTGAGAAACTGGTACTTGAGGAACAGTTGCTTAGCTTTATTTAATGCTTACTTCAGATTTCTAATAAATGTAAATGTTAGATCTCTTTCCTTTGTTTGCTTCTGCTTCTTCTTCCTGGAAATCTTCTATCCTAGCTGCAACTTTCCTCAATCAATATCCCGTTCCCTTGCTCGAACGAAGTGAAGAGGTTATCTATATGCTCGAGAGCTATCTTGAGGTTCGGATCCCACCTTCCTATTATATATCGCGTTGTTCTGGTTCAGGAAAGGGTCAAGGATCTTACTACGAAGCAATCGATGAGTTTTCCGAACGGGTCTTGCAAGAAAATAGGATTTCATATTGAGCTCCAAATAGACGTTATTGGGCCTATACTAGCTCTCCCCCTAATAAGAGAACCGCACGTGCGAGTCTGTCTCCCCGCATACGGCTCAAAAAAAGCAAGTGATGAAAAAACCTTTTGATTCTTGGTAAGCTTCGACTGCTTTCTGGCCCTTATTCCGTCACCCGAGATCCAAGTCAGCAGACTGCACCGGCAAAGATCTCTTGTTGATTCGCGGGCCGGAATACCTGTCCACCCGTTATAGGCGTTAGTTATAGGACCCCTTTTCTTTATCAAACCCTATAAAAAAGGTAAGCTTCCCAGTCTATAGGTAGGTCTAGCGACTTCATCAGCTTTTTTCACCGGAAATGGGCGAGCCCTCGCTTTTTGAATCGTCTTCTGCCCAATGCGGTACCCTGACCCTCCCGTTTTTTGGTTTCCATTGGGTTTACCTTGTTCACAGGTCGACACCTTTTTCCTCCATGCATGTTATGTGTTATTAGGCAGCAATGATCTTGTGCTATACTCCGGTGATAAGGTAAGATAAGAAAACGAAATAAATAGAACAAAAAAGAAAGAAAATAAGGAAGAAAATAAGGAAGGGTGTGTATTGTGTATAAAAACTTATTAGATATCGGAATCAGTGGTATAAGCTCTACCTACTATTGGATTGGAAGACTCCCGCCGTATGAAAGCAATACTCTAACCACTGAGTAGGCCATTTCATTTATTAGTACAAAAAGAAAGAAAGTGGGCACATCCACATTACATTCCATCGATAGATTCTAAATGCAATATTATTTAGTTGCAATACCAATCCAAGTTATTTGTTATTTTTGGTCGTGATCCATCTTGACAAGAAATTTGACATAACATAAAACATAATAGGATAAAATATGTATCCCAAAAGGGCTATAGCGCAGTTAGGTAGAGCGCCTGGTTTACACGTGCGCCAATGTTTTTCAGAGGAGTCCGTCATGGA